>JAQGAE010005272.1:0-11461 GCA_034696685.1 Julus scandinavius
CAATTTTTTAAACCAACTAAAGTTAGAAAAATCAGTACTAAAACAAGGCAGTTCTTCACGTAAACTGAACACTTGACAAATTGCTCACTATTTCACCACAGGTTAATTAAAATTAATTGCGTCATAACGGAAAAACTTACAAATAAAAGTACAAAAACTTGACGTTCGATGCAACGCACCCATCAATGATTGTGCAACGATAACAAATGAATCAAATCAGTAAAGAAAATGAAGCCGAGTTGACATGCCGGTATTTAATTCTACGGCCATATTGGAACTCAATTCTACATTCGAGCTAGTGCAACTTCATTAATTATAACTATCCATAATTAAACGAAGTATCACATTTGAGAATATAAAACAAATTAAGCGCATTATATAAACCCTACTTAATCAATAAACGTTCATTTAACATAAGATATAAATACGTTTAGTATATTTATATCTATATTAAAAGTGTAAAAAACACGCATAGTCGTGATGTGGCGCCACCTAGCTACCAAACCTCTGATTCACTTTATCATTGAAAAGATAAATATCTCCACAATGAATACGTATCTTGTCAATATGTTCTAATAAAGTCAAGCTATTAATGATATATTTTTTGAAATATTTGCTCACTAATTAGCGGAGTTTCATAGAAACTCCAACAATCTCATGATCGAAGCAGGCAAACATGCATTTCATCGAGGTACTGTAGGGTTGCTCGCTTTAGGGGGCACTAACAGACGTAGCCATTTAATATTAAAAATAATTCTTGTTTAAAGTCGGATTTAGCACATTATCTACTTCGGGACATCCATTCACGAATATATTAAATAATCAGACATTTTTGTCAAATTCGAGCAAAAACTAGGTTACAGCTGCCAAGCATTGCGTTTTCGTCACATTACAGCGTACTGCCTTCCCGACCGAAATCAGCTGCAAAAGGCATTCCCAAGGTTATCAGAATAGTCGAATATTAAAGAGAGGGATATAGATTATGGAAACATTACGCTGAATGACATCACCAAAATTTAATGAATCAAACGAGGCTTGCCTTCTCATAAACAGCTGCCGATGATAGACCATGGCCAATCTGAGTTGAAATTGCGCTTGTTTCGGTCCTGCAGCTTCATATTCGGCCGGGTCATTCACACCGTAAACCAAGTCAGAAAAACCATTTCAATCGTCGTAATTCTACCTTCATATTGTATATCTCGGCACACACAAAAAAACACTTTTTAATTACTTCAGGAATTGGACCACAGGGCGTTAGAAATCCGAATTCGAAGGCCTTGGTTCGAATCCAAGCCCGGAAACATTTTTTTAGCATCCACTGAGGCTATAATGTTACTCTTCTTCGGTTTTCAGCGCGTGCCAACAACGTCATCTTAGCGAGCCAATAAAAAACTTGTCAACTGATGCAATATCGTCTCGACATTCTCCGAAAAATGAATGAAAACGTGCATGTGCAGCCTCTCGGACTAGCCGCTTTAATCTGGCCGCGTGTGATTCAATGAACTTCGTTTTGGGCAGGCCAGTGTGTGGGACGATGATAGTTTAAACAATCGATAGAGTAGCTCACGGAGCGTTAAGTTTAACGCTGAAAATCTAAATAAAATAGCTTCTAATTATTGGCAAGTAGCCCGCTTGTTGTTCACGTCTACACTGCTCCGAGTAGGCTGTTGCTGTTGACACCGTGGATAACCGGTAAGTAAACTTCTTTTCAATATCCTATTCCCCCACCCAAAATATTCAAGAAAAAAAATGCTTAATTACGAACTCCATACTTCAATATCGTGGCTGATGAGCGTGTTTCAGAGGCCTGTCTGTTTTGTTTTTGCCAGCATGACTTTTGCATTCCGAGCGATGTGTGCGTGGTATTTGAAATCGGATGCTATTTTTCGCTAAATCCGGGTCGAAACAGAGGGTAGTGACAATATCCTCGACAAATTTGCGTGTTCGCAACTTTGTGAATTGCAAAACGCTAATTCTTAAACTTTCAGTTTTACAAAATTGTAGAAGATATAACTTAAGTCCTGACCAACTTTCAAACTTGTTAGAACTTACAAATCACATCGCGTGATGTTTTCTGTAGCAACTGGTAAAATATACTATGTGTGTATATTATATCGTGAGCGAACACCACATGAAATCTCGAAGTCTGTTCCATATCTTTTTTACAACGCATGGATTTATGGCGCATTTTATGGTTATATCGTTGATGTCCAAAAGAAAAATTCAACGCTATTGCGTGTGAACTAATCTTAAATAATCAAACTTCCCACAACTTCCAAGTCGAGAACTGATAAAAAACCCAATGAAATAAAACATTAATATACAGTAATTAACAGGTGAATATTTCAAAAATAAATGCGGTCAGTTTGTTTTTATATATTCCGATATATTTATTAAGGATTTATAAGTTATTGATGTTGCGTCAATTTTTCTTAACAGTTTCCCCCATCAGAATTTATGTTAGCAGCAATGCATGCTACGATTTGTCAAACATCAGAAGTTTTATTGCAAAATACCCTATGTGCAAAATGTGAATGGGGACCACATTTATTTGATGTTGACTTTTTGCCAGTAGATATTCAGAAACCGGAATGAGTCACTCACATTGCGCCATCATTATCTATGAGATAGTTGCGTCGAAAATACAACGATGGCATTGATTTATCAACTTTGCACGGTTAAATTTCGGAGAAATACAAGTGTGTGCGTATGCACGTACGCTGTTTTTGATGAAAACCATCTCCCGGCAAAGACACTGAAAAAACACGAGAAAGTACATTTAACATATACTATGTACTAACGAACGTAGTTACTACATATACTACGTATATGCAGTTAACCTTAATGCTCATGTTACCAAAATGTCAACGCATTTTGTGGTAAACAAGTACAAATGCATTTTAAGTATACATTTAAATATATTAAAAGATACTGGACACTAGATGATCCAAAGTATAACCACGATATGTTAGTTTTTTAACAAAGATTTCAGAGAAATATAAACTATTCGTTTTGAATATCAAAATACTCATTTATGTCACTTCTTGGAAAAATATTCACGGATTTTCAGGGTGTGCGAATTAAATTTTCATGACAGCGTTTCAATGAGATTAATCTCGTTGTAAAAAAAATAAAAAGTTGTTTCATGAAACTACGCTCGTATACACTTTTCGAATGATAAAAAAAAATTCAGAGAAATAGGTTACACTAGCCAAAAGCGATTAAAAGTAATGAAATATCGAGGTTGTAAGTCATGTTTTGAGGTAATTGCAATGGTAATTTATCCATAAATGTTATGGTCAATGGTTAGGGTCTCATTTATTTATTTATTTATTCATTGCAGCAATTGCAACAAGTTTTATTGAAAAAATAACACTGGAGATTGTTCATTAGAAATGCAGAAGACATGTTATTTTTCTGCATTCGTGTTCGTTAAAAGTCAAGCGTCGTTAAGTTTTACTTCCTTGTAAAATTAGACGAAAGTGGGTTTTAAGCAGTCATTATTTCTCAGAAAAAAAGATAAATTCTTCGCTTTCTTAAAATTCCTTTACATTTTTTATTTACCATTTTCGCTTCATTGCGATGGCAAAGGATTTTAATGATGCATTTCAATTTTATGGGCAGAGGAACAGACCCACATTTGCAATTGTTATGGCTCTATAAATCATATAATGGATTACTTTAAAAACATTTAGTAGATTTGGGCATTTCGTTTAGAAATCATGTATTTATTTTACGATGGATTTTTTTATATTTTATTCACTCATTCCTTAAAGTTTGAATTGGTGTCATAAACGACGTGTTGTACCATTCACCGATTAGCGTAATCTACAAATAAATGGATTACCCTAACCGAAGAATTGCTGAACCCATTAATAGTTGAAATAGCACATTCCCCATCACATCACGTACAAATGTACAGAGTGGCACGTTCGGTCGCATTCCATTAGTATATCTTAAAGAATGTAGGGAATTAAATATCAAGCGTTGAATGAAAACTACCAATTGTGCGACACATAAACCTACCAAAATAACAAAGGAACATTTTTTAGCCATCCTACATTACTTAAAGTTGAGTGCAATTATTTGCCATTTGCGTACCTGTCATTGTTGATTCACCTATACGCGTTAACATGCGAATAAACTGATTTTGGAAATTTTTAAAGGTTATGCAAAGTGGATCGTTTATATTTAGTTTTGTGAGAGCTTTCCTTAGAGGGTCACTACGTGCATAATGGGTTAGCCTAGAAGAGGATGAAAGCTTCATATTTTGAGAAGAAAACACCGAACACTCGCTAAATTTTAAATGTCGCGTAATTTTACACGCCATTTTACCACCATTCTTCCAGTTTTTGGTAGTTTATGCATGGCCAGGGAGTTTCACAAATTTTTAAAGCACTATAACTACAAAACCCCTGTCTTTAATAATAAAATTGTCAGATGTGGCGGCAATTTAAACCAAAATTATCTACTGAGAAAAAATAATCACTTCTATAAAAATAGAGGCAACTTCTTAGTAAACAATTTTATTAGGTAAATGACATTTTTTAATGGAGTTTTAATGCAGTGTCCTTTGGTTACCTACACGTAAAATAGCGTGAGGATACCTACATGTACGCCTCGTAGATAATGAAAAACTCATAAAATTGGTCATGCTTGGATTATATTTAAATAAAACCATGGACGAAACATATATTCAGCGACACAATGGGACAGTTTTCATTGCATGAGTCAACTGATACCCATTAAAATGTAGAGAAAGGCAATCTGTTTAAATATCTGAATATCAATATATTAGGTCTTTCTATAGGCCACCCTTGAACCATTCCATTAAAACCAAAACAATTGCTTTTCTGTTAATTTCGTAATTTCTCCTTGGTCAAGGAGAAATCAATGTAATCATTTGCTTCAGTAACATCGTATTCACGATATTTATCCCAAAATGTCATGAATTTCTGATGCCCTTCCCGAGATTTTATAAACTAACAAATAAAGTTCCCCTTTACTATGTCACTTGAATGAGGTTTGGTTGCGCTATCAGTTTTGTCCATTGACTCCCTTGTGTTCAAGCCGATGCTACCATATAACAGGCATGTCCTACTGCATTTCCTTGTATTAGTACCAAAATGTTTTGAATTTCCTCAGGAGATTTTATAAAGGAACGGGATTTTGCCTTTAATGAGCTGAAGTTGTTTGGTTGTGACAGGACAAAGTTGGAGGAAGCGATTCTTGCAATAATTTGGTAAAACCTTTTAAAATTCAAATTAACAATGAAATTGCTTTATACCCACTTATATAAGTCACATGTAATTGGCTTAATGAATCCTGGACTGATTAATAGGTAATAGCGTCAACCAATTGCCTTTGCATTCTGCGAGGTATATTGTCTTTGATGTTGACAGCGGCATCTTTCAGAAGTGGTACTATGAAATTTTAACTGGATTAATCGAGTAATTGGATTGCCAACCTATTCCATAGTTCCGCGAGTTCATTGCTTCGACGTATATATATTGTACGACTCAATTTCAAAATGTTTGATAACAAACTATACTAACAAAATATATAATAGTGTATGCGATTACAGTGAAATTGCGCAACGTGCGGTGGGCCTACATTGAGGAGCGACTTGATTGAACAATCGGGGGCAATGTTAACCAGATTAACGAGATTATTTAAACAAGACCGCATTCAAGAAACTGGGTTTCCACCGAGTTGCGATGATGCAAATTCGAAGCAACAACCCTCTAAACAGGCCTAACGCATGGCACGATTTTCTCTTTGGCCCACATTCCTCTGAATATCCACTGTAGATTCACAATGAAAATGGCACGTGTTTGCTGCATAAGCACGATGTCATAACCCAAGTGCAAAAATTAAGTAAGAGCTAGTTAACGATCCAGGCAATCATTACGAAACCCGTCTTTTTATAGGTTAATTAATTCAATGCGTTCGGACGAAGGAAGGTTAAACTTACCGTGAAAAAATAAATTGAGGAAAACTTCAAACTCGATGTAATAACAGGTATTAGATTTAAAGTAATGAATACAGATTAAGGAGGATGGTAAAAAAAACATGTGAATTACACACACTCCTACGAACATTAGTGTACATAGTAATGATTACAGCAATGGAAACTAATCATTAAAACGGGATTAGTAATTTGTGGTAATGTATTTTATGATGATTAATGACAGGTGTTTTGTACACTTTCGTTCAAATCTTTGAGATATTTGAAAAACCATCGAAGTTCGCTATAGCCATAATGGCATATCTATACGCTACAATAAATGTCACCTATAAATGCACTAAAGTAAATGAATGATGTATGCAAAGACAACCTAATTATTATTAATGAGTGGGATTAATTATGCTGTAGGAGTTAATTCCGAAAGCGCACTTATTGTTCAACAAATCAGTGCAACTCATAAAACAGGATTCAATTAAAACCCCATCCTTATTGCATACTTCACGTTGACGTCAGCATCAGTTTTTTACTGCTGTCTATAAATTGCAGTATAGTGTGAATGGAATTTTGCGACCATTCTTTTTGAATGGTCTAACATCTAGATGTATATAGGCAATGCAGCAAATGATAACGTCGCTTTGATTGCCATAGTTACATGATTATACATATCGTCACTAGGCCAACAGCGGTTGCTCCTTTCCGGAACTGAATGTCTAAAACTGAATATACTGTATACATTTGGTGGATAATTTGATAAAACGTATAGGCGCATTACTGTTAAGACTCCTCTTCATCCTATAAACCCAAGCAAATACACTGTCGCCACTGCCTTTTATTTGCAATGTTTTGTTCAGGTTTATCCATGTATCCCAACGTGACTCTCAATTTACGCCTATCCAAAGTAATAAATCCCACGCAATGCAAATTTAAAAGCAAAGCTTTTAAAATCCGTTTCACACTCGTGTAACCTCATTATTTTGAATACGCAGTCCTAAAATAAATGCTTTAATATTTGCTGTCATGGAGCCAAGTTAATGGACTCCCCTCATTTGCACCTATACCAAAAAATCTATTTTAGGACAATTAGAAATACAATAGAAGCTGACACTGGTGCTTTAATGTGCGCGTCAACAACGCAGGAATCGTTAAATCTTACTGGTTTTTAGCCAGTTACATGTTGTATAGCAATGCTAAGCAAAATGCCAATATTTAACGAGGGACGATTAATTATGGCAAATTTTTACGGTTTGTTTATAGCCCTTAATGTGCCAGTCACCGCGTTCAATGTCACTGAATAATTATGCAATAACCCCGATAGTGCGAATTAAGTGTGTGAACACACTTTCGGTGTATATGTAGTTCGTTGCAGTTTGAAGTACGGACTGGATCGCATAACATCACAACGAATTTCATAGAATGTAAGTGCAAGAAATGCTTTTTTCTTTAAAAACCTTATATATATAATATGTTCTGCATAGAGCTCTGGAAAAAAGTGGCATCCGTTAAATCTTTACGACAATCAGAGCTCCATTTTGGATTGAAACAGACGTGCTCGCCTAAGATGACATATCCGACTTGATAAAATAAGAATATAATCGCTAATATATTGTATAAATACGTGTTTATGGATGCGTTACAAATGGAAATGAGAAAATTATATTCTGATGTCAGTTTCAAAAGATACTTCATTAGGCTTCTGACATATCGCATTAAGTTTTAAAACGCATGATCAAGCTCATCTAAAAAAAAAAAAAAACTTGGCACTCAGCAGGGACATTTCTAATTGAGTACATTTTATTATTTGTACTTCGTTATAAACGAGTTTTGTTGTTTATTTTCGAGAGTAAATATGCAATTTAATTTCAAGACATGCATCTTGAATGTGTGTCGCAATCTTGACTTTCGAGTAGAAAAAGAGCAAATATTTACGCAGTTTAAGGACATGAATATGCGATAAAATTGCCAACAAAACAGCATTCGATCGTCAATTGTGATCAAATCAAAGTGCTTATTTCTACCTGTTGAGCAGCCCATCTCGTCTGAGTGCCAACAGATGACGCCATGCAAAGAGTGGCATTCCATCAAATTGTATACAGAACATAAATTGCTAATGATGGCAAATATTCAAAATTCTGATGGGCACACACACAAAACAAGAATGTCTTAAGATGATAAGTTCCATTGATTATACATAGCATGCTATCAAAAATGTTCTTATTAAGATGCTCTTAAAACCACCTTCATGTGATAATGCGAGACAGTAACAGTGTGGCTTCAATTTTATGACGAACATGTTGGAGAGTGTGAAAACCACACAAAAAAATCATCCTCTGATGACAATTTAGAAAACATGGTTAGATAAGTAAGATAAAAGGCAGGATAACCTTAAAAGACACCAACATTAAAGAGAAGATAAAAAAGCTTTTTTTCTGGTAAAAACTGGACTGGATCGGACCAGGTGGGTAATAATGGGTACTAAAGATATATGCTAGCATCAAATGCACCCTCGTACCATTTAATTTGCAAGGTCAAGGTAAACTGGTCGGAGAAGAACTCTCATCTTCTCGAAATTTCCCTTTTGTCCAACTCATTTCAAAACTGTCTGACCAGTGAAGGATGAAGGAGTCTGTTATTATCAGGGTGTTGTTGTATGGCACCCGAAAATTCTTGGAATTAAAGGCATACAGATCTAAGAAAACCATTTAGTAATCGAGAGATCAGGATTTCAGGAAATGAGTCAATACAGGTACGTGCATCAATTTTGCTCTGCTGTGTATTTAGGTCAATGTTACAACAGGGAATGTTTCACCTCAGTGACAGAAAGTCATGGGTAGGTTCAATGCATGTAGAATTATGACAGATATATTGCTCATTTTACTTATCCAAAGGGCAATCAAGTAGTTTACTACATGCGTGAGCATTAATTGCTTATGAATTGACGTCACGACCCGCAACAGACTGTCGTGACTCGCCATCAGGTTGTGTGCAATCGATAATTGTTTTTGAATTAATAACTACCGCAACGCTAATTTGATGTAGCTGAAGCGCATTAATTAGTCACGAGCATTATTTTATAGAGTATGACCTTATACTACTACTAAACGGTACGAAGAAAACTGAAATTGGAAATCCTACCTTTTTGTGATGCAACGTGCTTCTAACTTTACTGGTCCATTCTTCATATGGACGAGAGCGGTGCCTAAAAGTCGAAATAAAATAAATTATTTATAAAAATATACGGGACAAATGCAAAAAAAATGCTGCAGGGTGTCAACAGGTCCTATTAATGGCAAAACTGAAAGTTCAAGGCGAAGCCCATGCAACCGATATAAATAGAATTTAACAGAAATTAGGACAGTTTAAACATATTAAAGTTAATTTCTCTCTAATTTTTGTAATCCTTTTATTGAGAAATAAAATATGGGTTAGGTTTTTTTGCCAACTGTAAGATTACAGTTGACGCACTGACAGATAAAGAAATCTGACCTTCCTCTACATTTATGACAATGACTATTTTTTCTCGTGTCATTCTATCAGTGTATTCAACCTATTAGTACTTGTATTTTAAATTATGTTGGGACACGAATCCACCCAAGTTTGACATTGCCCAAAGACATTGTCAAATCAATAATTTTCTTATTAGGCGAGTGCACTGCCGTGCACGCTGACTATTGATTTTTTTTTATTATGTATCCCTCATATATCTACAGTAAAACTTGTCTACTCATCAAAAGTGCATTTTTGGAATTCAATTTTCATCTACTCCAAACGACATCAGTGACTACAAATTGAATGTTCAGTGCCATCGGACCATTAACTGCAACACGCGTGCATGCATATACTGTATACTTGGCATCCACATGAGTATAATAAATATATGTCAGGTTGCGCATGTATATCGCTAATGTTATTTAGAAAAAAGCAGGTTCAAATACATGATAAAAAGGGAGGAAACCTGATCAATACTAACTATTTTTTAATAAATGCTAAAACTCCTAACTGATAAACACATGAGAGAAAGAGGCGTGGATTTGCTTGAACCTTTATTTACTCCTTCAGGCTCAAGCTATTTATAAATTAGCATCCAAGTTCCAAGTCATAGAACATCTAAAAAAAATTAAGCAGAATTGAAAACCACATATTTTCAACAAAGGAGTTTCCCTCCAAGAGATAGAATTGCATTTGCAAGCACCTCGAAATGCAATTTCACCATTGACTAGAGCTCAGAAACTAAAAAAAGGCTTTCACGTGAAACACTGAAATTGCTTGTAATTTAAATTGTACTCTTGAAAATATGCTAAATTTTGTTGAGTAGTTAACTGGAAAATACATTCTCGGAGTAGTGTACTTTCTTATGTATGAAACTTTAATGTAAATCGGTTGGCAACCCGTACCACAGCTGGTAGTCCAAAAAAAGATTTCTTTTATACATAGTAATCTGATTTTTCGCTGTTTTAATGTTTGGCCACCCTGAACGCCTTGTTTCATGTGGTATTATCATTCCATCACATTTTTGACTCAGCATAGTAGGGGGGAAAGAGTGTTGGCCAAGGTTAGCTGATGGACAAATAAGTCACCTTGCTGTCGGCACACAAGCTTTTTCTGGGTTAGCAATCTAGCAAGAATCCATGTGAAAAACTGAAAATGGTATCGCAAATTGGATTTTTGTTAAAAAGAAAATGCAACAGATGTAATCATGGAAAAAATGTTAAGCATAAATAACTGGAGAATAGCGATAGTTGAAAAATAGTTAAAAAAGCTGGCTTTTTGTCATGAGTTGTACATTGAAAACCTCTAGGATTAAAATCTCCAAGCCTTCTGGATGACTAATCATAATTAAAGGCGCCTCCAACGTGGGAATGTCTATTAGTATTTTTTTTCTTCTAAAACTTTAGTGAGAAGAAGGTTTTGGATTTTAACTATACAAGAATACTTGTTCAGAAATTGAAGTATCTGCTTACTAAACTTAGAAATAAAAAATTAGTTAACAGTTATTTAATGCATAGAGTCAGCTAATATACCAACACTGCTCTGAACATCTGGTTAGGGCATGACAATGTTACAGACATAATACTTTCTATGGAAGAATCTAACCTTAACTATACAGAATCTGATTCTTGAGAATCAGGATTCGGTCTTTCGAACGGTTGCATTGATTTGTATGATGAAAAGGCGAAAAAAAAAAATACATTTTTCACCTGCAACACCAAACAGCCTGTTGCTAAGTACCTTAATAATGCCGCCAGAAATGGATTAGAAAACTGACCTTGATTCAGAAAACACGTCGGGTAAATGATAGGGGAAAATAGGGTGGATAATTTAAACTATTGGTTACATAAGATGACTCATCGTGAAGGTTCCCGTTCATTTGCGGGTTACCTGGGTGATAATTTCACTTAAACATTACCACGAAGCTACATTGAGTAATATCCTGTTCTTCGGATAGCGACGAATGATTTCAGTATTTCCATGCTTGGTCAATTTTTGGCCAGTTCC
>JAQGAE010005273.1:0-11461 GCA_034696685.1 Julus scandinavius
AAATTAAGTTTTTTAATATTTTTAAGTATTTTAACAAATAAAATTATAAAAGAATATAGAATTATTAAAAAATAATGATGAGGGGGGGGGGGGGTATAATCGACGGGTTGTGACATCATTATGGATGGGGTGTAATAAAATTTGTGACAAAGGGGTGGGGGGTGTTTAAAATTAGGCAAAAAAGTGTGACATAATTTATGGATCACCCCATAGTGAGGAAAAAAAGAGTAGGCAGTAAGTCGGGGGCATTGATAGTAGGGAGAGGGAGGGATTTTGCCTTGATGGCTAAAATCTAGAGTAGAGAAGGTGGTGCCAGTCAGAGGAATTTGCATCGCATAATAGACAGGGATCGGATGGGTGGATGGAGAGGTAGCCATGTATGGTTAGGACGTTGTTGGGGTTGATGCAAGGGTGCAAGATAAACCTCTTTAGCACGAAGGGTATGTTGAGGTTTAAGTAGGGTTGGGTTGTGTGTAGGGGTGCTTTGAGGGCCTTTTACTGGTGGGAAGATGCGACTATCTTTGCGAAGATGGTAGAGCGAAATCCAGAGGTAGCTCTCTCAAGAGTGAGGCCTCTTACTCATTTAATACTAACTGGAAACAGAGACGAGCGAGTTGTAGACCGTGTAGTTTGAGTGTATGCTGTATGTACATGTTGTCTGTGCACTACAATGCAAAGGTCCTGCAGCTGAAAACAGGTAAGTCCTGATACAATTTCATAATGGCGAAACCAGCATTGAGCTGCTGGAGCTGATAACATTTTTTTTTCTCTTCGATTGTTTGAAATAACCAGAAATTCGTGTGATCCGAGTTTGTATAAATAAAAAAGTTAACACTTGGAAATTTCCGAGGATGGGGATTATAAATTGCATTAAGCGAGTTTGCCATAATGAGGTTCGACTGCATACGATTCCTTACATGGATCCAACCGAGCGTAATGAGATCATGCTGGTCCTGAACTTCAAATATCTCTTCTTCGTTTTCCGTGTTGCACGAGTCTGGGGTGCCGGACTGCTTTGGTACCACCAAGTGGGTTATAGTGAACCTGTTTTGACACTACCGAAAAACAGGTTTGATTATTGCTGAAAAGCCATGAGTAGGAAACGGCAGATTTTAAAAAAAAAGCATGCAGGACATACCAGTTTGCCAGTGAGAATCCCACACGTTTCGACATTCCGATTAGTGTTTTGCTGTGCCAAGGCTAGAAATTTGGCCATTAGAATGGTTGGAACAATAACCCCCCTTAGGTTGTGCAACCCATTTTGGTTGGCCGAGCCTGGGCTCATTACAGAGGATGGTTTAGTGGTCCGGTCTATAGAGGGCATGATGCTAAAAAAAAGAAAAGAATGCCACCGCAAATGTTCTTCATATTGTAAACGTACTTTCTCAAGATCATGGGTGATAATAAGACACATTAACTAAACTTACTTCACTGAGACATCAGGGATGCTGGCAATGATGCCTGCGGGCTTCAGCTCTCTTGATGGCATATTGGGAATTGGAGCAGATGGCAAGTCGATCGTAGGATCTACCAACGTGGAATCAAGTCTTGCACCATCGTTGGGTATCTTGGGATATTCCAACATTTCAGCGTTGAAATTCAGCCCTTCCAAGTTGCCATGATCAGCGTCAATGTCCAAGAGTTTTAATTTCTCCAACTGGGCTTGAATTTTTGCTCGGTTCTCCTCGGCCAGCTTCCGCTTTTCGATTTCAGCTTTTTGCCTATCTGCTTCCTCTCTCTTTCGCCTTTCTTCTTCCTTTCGAAGGCGCTCTTCTTCCAATTTCTGAGAACAAAATAAAATGTGCATCTAAGAGAATGTCTCCTTGTCGCACGTTTCACTTTTCACTACAGAATTGGTGCAATCACCTTTTCGAGCAGCCATTTTTCGTACTCCTTGCCATACCGCTCCTTCAGAGACGTTTTCAGAGATTCGGCTCTTGGAAATACTTCTTTTAATTTCTGCACGATAATTATGATAAATTATTTCCAAATTTAAAGCTTGTATCTAACAGCAGAAAAATGTCCCAAATGACACAAACTCCTATACATACCTTCTTAATGTTTGCCTTTTCTGCCAATTGTGCTGTTTTGTATTCCGGATGCTGAGGCAATTTTTCCACAAATAACCTAACATTCGAAAGCACATGTAGCAAGAAACAGATTCACATTTCAAATTTTCAATATGTAAACGTTTTTTGCGCTTGTCCAAGATTTACCCACGTGATAAACTTGGAATATAAGATGAAAGCATTCTCGAGGTTCCCCTCTTCCATGTACACGGTGGCCATGCGCAGCATTTCCATTCCGGAACGAAAGTAGCGTCTTGGTGGAATGTTGATGTCTACTTCAACAGCTGACCCCACCTCACTCAGGTGGCGTATTCTGGTCACTGGGTCGTTCATTTCTTCGAATTGAGAATGGCTTACATTTGGCATCTTGAACAGTAACTGAAATTGTTTCAGAAAATACGTTTTTTAATGCATTGGAGTGCTATTTAAAAAGTTTTGTTTTACTTATACGCTGTCTCTGATGTAATTTTCCAAAAGATGGGGTTAAATTCTCAACTCAATTCACAAATGTACTCAACTTCAATAGCATAAATGTACTTCAGATGTATTTTCTCTCTCATAATAATGCATCTGGGAGGACAGTTTAGAATTATCTACATGGGACAATGGTTTAAAATTTAAATTCACAGCTATCCGGACTCTCCGGAAAACTTCACCAACCTCAACTGGGGAGCAACCCCTGCATCTTAGGACCGAGAGACAAGCATGTAGCCTACTCTACCGCCGGCTTTGGCCAGTTGTTGATCACTTTATGCAACTGGGACAGTGTCTAGAGATCTTACATGAGGGACAATCGAAATAAAGTTTGCATTTTATTGACCATGCCTTTCCAGCATTTGGTTCTAGAGCTTAACGGGAACTGACCATTGCATTAACCAGAAAGTCACTGCCTTCGGAGTTTATCGGTTTTTCTTGGAATCGCCATTTCACAAAAATTGTTGGTGCAGCGAACCAACGCCTTCGATTCATTCAACGCGTATTTCGAGAATGTGCGGAAAATGTAAAGGAAACTGGCTACGCAACTCTGGTTCGCCCTATGTTGGAATATTGTGCTCTTGTTTAGAATCCTTACAGGATGGCTCATATTCAGGATATAGAGATGGTCCAGCATAGGGCAGTCAGATTTGTTAAGGGCAGTAATCAACATTCTGCGAGTGTGACAGAAATGCTCCATCCCTAAATTGGGTCCAGACGCGAAAAGTTATCTATGGGGTTATTCAAACGTTTTAATCTTTCTCTTAATTCACATCTTGTTTCCCATATATTAACGCCTAACGACCACTATAGGAGTAGACAATCACTCAAATCCTTTGACCACGCTTCGTGCCAAGACGGATGCTTTTTTTTTGCATGCGATTAGACGATGGAATAGCTTACTTGGCGATTCTCATGATTTAGTAAAAAATTCAATCTGGCAATGATGTCTAAGTCGCTACTGACGTAGGAGCAATCTTCTGAAATTGGGTACGACCCCTCTACCATATGGCATTTATTTTCTGAATGTAGGGTACTGAGTTGAATTAAAATAGATGTGCTGTTTTGTTCTTTAGTTATGCCCTATTGTCATGAGGGTCCTTAAATTGTCTCAATAAAAAACTGTCAAACATTGCAATGAAATCTCACTGCATTTGTTGTTGTTGCTTGCATTATAAACTGTAGAAGTCACGTGCATATTGTTTAATAACCATGCGTCATATCTCGCATGTCAGTTTAAAAACACATGACACAGTACCTATAACTAAGTAAAGAAGCTGGTATGTTAATTGTTGAAATTTAAGAACACATTTAAACAACACAACAGAACGTTCGCACATGCACATCATAGAAGTATAAACATATTCATCTCCAATTACGTAGTAAATACTAATTTTCAAATCCCGTGCCTGTTAATCATGACATTAATTTGGATGTGCGCCAAAAACATAAGTATGTGATTCATTGGAAAACGCCTAGAATGCACAAAGACTGTATAGTTTTTAAATAATGGTGATACAATTGTTTATATAGGAAAATAAGTTTAAAAAACACACTTGAACCAAGGCTCGATCTTATGTTAAACGTTGCATCTTATAATGCCGCCATTTCGCGCTTAATATAGGTTCTGATCCTTATTCTCTCAAAGCTACATTTAGCTATGCCTCAGTATTTCAAAAGTGCTGCTCTACTTACGGTTTTCCTGAAAAATTAGGCGAATTCGCGATGTAAACAGGTCAACTACGGACTGATGTTTCACTGGGAGCGGCCATGTTGAGTAATGCCTGATAATAGATATATTTTACTCCTTTCCAACGAAGGGCTTCAAATGTATCCAATAAACACCAGTGTGACACTCTATGTCTAGGTTTTAAACGGTTGATATCATTATAGGGCGGTTCAAAAAGGATGCCCTCAAGGGAGGTGGGGCGCTGGGTTCAGAATTTTGGGGTGGACTATTTTGGTCACATATTTAGGATTGCCGGTATATTATGTAGGGCCCGCAGAGTCGAGAATTGGCACAGGTCTAATAGAAATTGCGTTTTTACCGAAAAAATAAAACTTTTTGCCAAAGAGAAATTCGCACTTTTGTCTAAGAAAAATAGCACTTTTGCCTAAGAAAAATCGCACTTTTACCTTAGAAAAATATCACTTTTGCCTAAGAAAAATAGCACTTTAAAAATCGCACTTTTGCCTAAGAAAAATACCAATTTTAGCTTAGAAAAATTGCACTTAACACAAGAAAATTGCGTTTTTACCTTAAAATCGTACTTTTACCTAAGAACAATAGCACTTTTAGCTTAGAAAAAGCGCACTTTTAATACAGAATAATTGCATTTATAAAACTTAAAAATCGCACTTTTAATGCAAAAGTGCAATTCCCCTTTTATATTTTACCGATTTGGCTTAAAATTTATAAAATTTGTTAAATTGGGTGGGGGAAGGGGGCGAGAAATTATCCTTAATATCCCTTTCCCCGGCCGTCATATGTACGGCCTTGCACTCTATAAACAGGAAATAGTGATAGCACTTTTAGAATAACCCCCATATTATTACGTACTATGACGTAACATATCGCGAGTTACCATTAGTGACATGAAGAGGGCGCTGTCGGCATCGTCACACGCGTTTGTTTGTTGTTCTATTTCCGACTTTGATCTGTGAATGAGTAGTTTTTATCTCGTCAGCAAGAAATTAATAGTTCGCAGTTCAATCGACTCGAGTGCCCTGATCATTTGTGATTACGGTAAGTTTTGCAGATTGAGCTTTACAGTTAAACTTGTGCCGGGCGCCAATTTTGAGTTTTTGAGAGCAGGCTATCCAATTTATGGTCGTATTAAGCCTTGCTTTACCGCTGTAAACACGGTGGCATCAACCGATTAATTACGCCCAAATCTTGTTGCATTTACCCTCGTTGGCGTCCGCATTTCAGATGTTGCACGTGGAAAATCGTTTTCTGTTTGTTATGCCGTTTATTTTTCTCCTAATCGCGTTGAAAGTATTAGAAACTCTGAAATGCGTCTCAAAAAAAGAAGCATGGCCGCTGTTGCCCTGGAAACTCAACACATGCTGAAAACAAGACCAAACTGTACCTTGTACGAAATGTACCTTCGATAAAAGGTTTCTCTGCAAATTTGGGGTTTTGGTTTTTTAGGCAAGACCAGATTTTTTACCCCCCTAAAATTTCAAGATTGGCTATATATAGGCCATGGGTATAACTCCTGCCATGGGTAAAGAGCAAGTTTAACCATGCCTGACTCTGGTTTTTTGTGTGTTTATGTTTCTGCCTTCAGGCATGATGAAAAAATTGAAAATAACGCTCAGGGTGCCACCAGACTTGAAGACCTGGAATAGTCAGGGAAAATGTATTTACTGATCCACTGCAAATTGTGGTCTTTCCTTGATCAACTTTGTCAAGATGTTGTTAGGCATGGTGTCATATTTTTAAATTATTATTCGCCAGGATGGCCAGGGGAAATTGTGTATCTTACTCAGGGTTCTGAAAGACCTGGAATAGTCAGGAAAACTAATTTGTTTACAAAATATGAAGGGATGATCAACTGTAAATTATGATCTTTCTTTAATCAACTTTGTCAAGACGTTGTTTGGCATAGTGTCATATTTTTTAAAATTGCTATTCTCCAGGTTGGTTATGGAAATTTGCTTTAAAAACTGGAAAAGCCAGTGAAGTTGAAAATTTCATTTTGAAGGTAACCCTGCTACTGTCTCCTTCATTGTACCTTGACAATTTTAGTACCATTTTGGACGTCGTGTTTTGAAAAAGGTTGAAAAACATGAGTTCAAAGGGTTCAAAAACTACGCCCATCATGAAAAAAAATTTTGCATCACGAAATATGCAGAATCTGCATTATTAAAATACGCCCTCTGGTCTATATAATTACACATATAAGAATAATTAAATTGTGTGCACAATGTATATCTGCTTACAAGTTGAAATTTGTCAAGATTTTAATGACAATAAATGTCCCTACACTCAATTAAATTCCAGGTTAGCTGTTTTAAAAAAATTAGATTTAGTATATTGCTTATGAACACCTGTTTTCTTTCTATAAACAGAAAAGTGGATGTGGGTGTACATAAAAAAGACGCAATGTTGTAGGGGAAAACATTTTGATAAACAAAGCAGTCAATAAGTTTTGTTTCAGAACATGTTGAAGGCCAAGGTCTCTACTTACTGTAGGTTGCAATGCCATTGTTGTTGAGTTTTTTAAAAAAATTGAGGTATAAACGTAACAACTTAATACGCGTTCGTGTCTGTTAAGAAGTAAAACGATTCATATTATAGATACAAAAAATCATAAAAATAACATTGAAAGTAAGTTAACACTGCTGGCGTTTGTGGTAATTAGGCCATAAAAGGTAAGTTCTGAAAAAAAGGCTGAAACGCGTGACAACTTTTACCTACCAGTATCTTTGAGAGTAATATAACTGACTCATAATGGAATTTCTCTATCACATGACCTGATGTTTACAACAAGAACAATTATTGTAATGTTGAAAAATTCCAGACTGCAAAATTCTGAAAATGTAAGATGTTTAATGACGTAAACTTATTTTTTTCCTTCTCTGAGAACGAAACCATGTGCCTTTTAAGTACCCGAAACATCTGTTTGAAATAAAAATTGTGTCAATGCTATTTTTGTTGATGTTGTTAGTCGCACTCAAAATGCTCAAAAATTCGTTCATACTCGTAAATACTGGGAAAAATCTGTCAGGGGAATTGAATGTACCGTCTATGATTATGTCAAATTTGTCAAAGTTTAGTTTTACAACTGTCTATTTTGACATTGGCATCTCCAGAAGGGAATGTTAACACGAGATTTCACCATTGGAAGCAGATTTTTCAGACCTTCATAAAACGTGTAAAATAACTATAAAATAAACGAAAATATATATGAAAAATTATTCAAATTCCCATTAATTTAGTTTTTGGAACAAAAACCCAATTGCACATGTTTGCACATGTCTGACTTCTGTTTCGGAACAAATGTTCCATCCTCTGTGCATAACTAACATAATCATTCGTATAATAGGGATACTCAAACTAACTTTTTACTTGGGCAGTTGGGTTATCTGAATTTGGCCCACATATGTTGGTGCACATGCGCATTAGATTCAAGCAGCTCAGCCACAGTCCACAAGTTGAGTGTCTTTTGTGAAATGGGCACAAATGCAGCTTGCACAGGCTTGCCAAGATAGACAGCAAGAGCTACTTGCAGTTAAAACCTCCTTTTTTTTCTCCAGCCTTTTTAAAAGCCCCATTGCAGTAGGTCCAGCCAATTAAAAGACATTTTAAAAACTGGGGCAGCACATATACAATGGCCCCAATTAACTAATTAAACAGCAGACATGTGCGAAATGTTGTGGTTTGTTTGATTACCCCTATTATTCAAAAATTCCTGATTAACGGTCGAGATATGTGCCCATATGTTCAAATATAAATAATACGTGTCGATAAAATGTGACATGTTTTTGCATATTCAGTATGCTTCATAAATGAAACAAATAATTGCCCAATTGCATGTCTGGACTTGTATTGCCACATTTGTTTTCAGACATTTATGGCCATTGATATTTGCAGACAAGTTTGGAATATTCACCATAGGGTCTTATGACCATATCACGTTTTTTCTTTCACCTGGGAGGATTTAAAATGCGCTTTTACTAGTTTCAAAATGGTTAAGATGACTTGGCATCCTCATAACGCCTTGGATTTTAAACTTATGTTAACAAAGTTTACCATTTTGAAATTATGTATGGGCAACATCGTAAATTGCATTCACGAAACTGTCGACAAGATCCCGCCTAGGCAACACGAGGCCGCCTTTATGAGGGTTTAAGACCAAAGACTCGCATACATGTTAGACTTCTTAGCCCATTCTTCAAGACGGGTCGGGTGGGATGCCGACCTACACGCCGCTAACCCCTGCTATGCCAGGTTCACACTCTCCAGACTTTTGTGTTTTGGTGAGACGCGCATTGGCGCTTACATAATGATGCGCCGCCCCGTTTTATTTTTAGCTCCGCCCATTACACACAACGCAGATAGTAGATTTCCTTTCAACTTTTTTCTGTTCAGTGTTTTTATGGAAAATGGCGGCCCCTCTACGTGGTTTTAAAATGGTTCCCCCATTTGAACCATAGGTGGCTGCACATGCGCAGTAGGTCTGTCCGGAGACTGGTCACTAGTAGTGTGTGAACGTGTGCAGCCATTACCAGATTTTGACTGCGGACGTCATTTGTCCATCTTAATTTTTTTTCTGGAGCGTGTGAACCTGGCATTACCCCTTCGGGAGCTTGCACCAGTCAGCGACTCGGAAATCCGGTAGAACTGTCACTAGGATAGAGACAGCGGGGTCTACCAGCTTTTGTCATGACTCATGACTTGCATATCTGGTCACACTGTAGGTAGCCATTACTGCCTATTCTCTAATTTTGCTATCAAATTGGTATGGGCTCAGAGGCCACCTTTGTTTTATTTTATTCTAACTGGACCAGGTTTTACTGTTGTTTTGACCTAATGTAACATTGATCTTACCTTCATTTTATTAAGGGTTAGGGCTTGTCCATATCTAAGCTGGGGGAAATGCCCAGACAGACAAGTAAGCTTTCTGAGATATGCATAACTGAAGTCACTAATTCCAATAATACCTTAACGACATTTCTAATCCAAGTAGCATTATGTTTTGGAATGTTTGGGTGGTGAAGCTGTTTTGGATTAACATGGTTGCAGGTTGTTAACCTTTGTGTTTGGTTTTTTTAAAAATAGGTTTTGAAACAGTGTCAGAGTCAGAGGTGTGTGGTGACAGAATATATAATGATGTTTTATAGCCTATAGTTCAACTTGTATATCTTAAAATACAGGCCCTCAGAGCCTCAATATTTTTGTATGGTCCACTAGGTGTCGACAAAATCGCTGGTGATATAGGGGGTTTTATGGCCTGGGCTTCAAGATTTTAAAGGGCATATTTCCTTAGCAGATTAAAAGAGGGTTCCTTTGGCAGTAACCTGTCCTAACAATGTAAAAATAATATTTATAAATTATTATTTATGGCCGTGCTCTTTACATGAGATAAGTGTATATTCTATAAGTTTAGGACCTTTTGAAGTAAAAGTTCAATTTTTCTGCAGTAAAAGGTAAATTCTTCTACAGTAAAAGTTCAATTTTTCTGCAGTAGGCGTGAATTCTTCTGCAGTAAACGTTAAATTTTTTTGTATTAAAAGTTAAATTCTTCTGCAGTAAAAGTTAAATTCTTCTGCAGTAAAAGTTAAATTCTTCTGCAGTAAAAGTTCAATTTTTCTGCAGTAAAAGATCAATTTTCCTGCAGTAAAAGTTCCATTTGTCTGCAGTAACAGATCAATTTTTTGCAGTAAAAGTTCAATTTTTCTGCAGTAAAAGTTCAATTTGTCTGCAGTAATAGGTGCATTTTTCTTCAGTAAAAGTTACATTCTTCTGCAGTAAAAGTTAAATTCCTCTGCAGTAAAAGTTCTATTTTTCTGCAGTTATAGGTACATTTTTCTGCAGTAAAAGCTGAATTCGTCTGTAGTAAAAGTTAAATTCTTCTGCAGTAAAAGTTAAATTCCTCTGCAGTAAAAGTTAAATTCGTCTGCAGTAAAAGTTCAATTCTTCTGCAGTAAAAGTTCAATTCTTCTGCAGTAATAGTTTAATTGTCCTACAGTAAGATAATTCATCTACAGTAAGTGTGCAATTTTTCTGCCACAAGCGTGTGATGTTTCTGTAGTAAAAGTGAAATTCTTCTGCAACATTAATGCAATTTTTCTGCAGTATAGGAGAGCATTTTTTCTGAAGAAATTCAGAACTTGTTCAAACAATTTTGTAATTGTTTGCAATTCATTAAATCACATAAAATGTTATTTTTATGACAGAATATTTTCTGCTGTAGGTAACATCCCCATTTGGCTTGGGGCTAGCAGGGTCCCACAATGTCAGTCTGTAGGTTAACTTAACCATTGCAGATGAAAGGATGGCATAAAATTAGTAGGCTGCTGACTTGCACCTGAGAAGGAGGTCAGTAAGTAGTATGTGCTAAACTCGGTGCAGAACATAAAATCTGTTGCCTTGGTTAATTGGGCATGTCCTAGCAAGCAAAAAATCAGGAAGTTGGCAAGCCTCTTGGACGGAATTCAAGAAACTAATAGACCTAAATTCATTGGACTGTTCCATAACTTCTGATCCGAATTTAGCATCTTTCTTTTGTCCTGCGGTTTCTGGTAATTGTATAGACACAATATGATATAAATCGCAGGCGTCCTGTTTTCGCCATAAAAGCTTTCCCTAAATACTTGTTATACTTTAGGCCCCAGCATGTGTAATTGGGACACATGTGAGTTGTACTTAAATAAGTTTATGTAATTGGATTAAGCTTATCTGAACTAGGGTCACTGTAGGGTTATTGAGTACATTGAGTGAATTTAAGAAACGAGTACAAAAGTACTCGGATCGTAAGAGTACAATGCACTCAATTACAAATGTCCATGAGTATCAACGTAATCTGAAATAATGAATACTGATGTAATCGAGTGTGATTAGAAATACTTTAATTTGAGGCAGTAATTGAGTACAGAAGTAATTAAATACAAATGTATTCAAAACGTAGGAGTACAATGCACTCGATTACTCATGTACTCACAAGTGGTGATTATAAACAGACTTGGGTAATTTGTACTCGAGAGTAGGAGTACTGATTGCGATTGCAGTGGACTCACGATACTCCATAGTATGAGTGGAGTAGGGGAGACCGGGGCACAGTGGATACACTTTTTAGAATTCATTTTTTTTTGGGAAAAAATATTTAACCTGTAGCATTTTAAAATAATAACACAGTAATATACAAGCCTTCAGGATCTGTATACATTTTGTCATCGTTTTAGAGCTA
>JAQGAE010005274.1:0-11460 GCA_034696685.1 Julus scandinavius
ACTGTTTGGTGGCCAGTGGTTGGGTTCGATGAACTGTGGCGTTTCCCGTTGCAGCAGTTCAACTGTTTCTCGAGCACTGTGAGCGAACACCGTGTTGGGGAAAAATAAAAAAAAAGTCGAGAAGGAGTTTTATGTTCCTACATTATTGTTCTATGCAAGTTCCAAATTTCATTTAAATTGAAGCATTTTTCACGAAGTTGCGATTTTTTTTATTGGGTTCTACGTTTTTATGACTCACATTGTAATATTGGTTTTACTGAGATCTTTCAAAACAAAGATACTGAAATAAATGGGCTTGAATTTGCATTTTATTAACATATTAGCACATAAAAATAACGTTGAATAACAAACGTTTTCCAAGTAAATTTGAATGTATTACATTTTTGAAGAAATTTTGGGGACGTCCTTTATGAATGTCCCCAAACATATTGGATTGTGACAAACCAATGCATAAAACTTCAAAACAAATGCACTGAAGCAAAGAGGTTCGAAATTGCATGTCTAGTAACATATAGCATATGGAACAGCATGTAATAGTACGTTTTCCAAGTAAATTTGAAATATTGCATTTGCAATTGAATTTTAGTTTGAAGCGTACTTCATATTGAAGCATGGACAGACAGCAAACGATAACTGCATGCACATAAGACGTAAGTAATAGAGTATTTTCACAAATATAACTTAAAATAAAAATGCTATAGGATGCATCATTGAGTATTATGCTGTGAAGTCAAATTCAATTAAACGCCTAATGTTTTTCATTTCCCATTATGTAATAAATTTCTGGGTAATGTCTGCTGTAAATGTAATTAAAACTTCGGCTTGTTTAGAAAACATCCAGACGAGAGGGATTTTGCATTATTTATTGAGCAATATATTTAAAGCGAAGTCGTTTGAATCATTTTCATGGCTTCCTATATTTCAGCTGTGTTTCCAGATGAATTTTGTCAAGATGACAACTAAGCACAACGCGCTTGAAAGGCATTCCCCTCTTTTTCGTTGAATCCCTGCATTTGTAAACTATTTCTTTAAAACACACTGCATGACGCAGGAAAAACAACATAAAGCACTCAAATAAATAATGCTGCACTTTGCATTCGCAATGCATGGAATAACAATGCATTGGAAATAACAAAATACATTTCATGCTTTGGCTAACTTGTCTAGCGCCAGAATGTTTCCTGTACAGAAACTGACCAGATTTTCCAAATCAGGATATCATAGGCTCCAAATAGACACCTTACACGGGTTACTTCACTTGAACAGCAATTTCGCAAAACGCAATCACCCAGAACCATGTCCATGGCCGCCTTCTTTCCCAAAATAATGCACGTATCCAGTGTTGCAGGAACGTTGCTGTTTGCAATAAGCAGCCTTCGATATGCTCTTCAAGCAGGTATTCTCGTCTTGTACCAAAGAGCCTTTTTCCTTTTTTTGAAAATTCAACTCAGAGCCCAGGAAAAGCTGCTTTAAGGCGCTGCCAATTGCCTGGCGCTCCCAAAGGGCATCCCCATCGGCACCAGAGGCCTCTGGTGATGACAGGGGGATTTCAGCACGGTTGAGGAAGCGTCTTGACGGAAAGGGTGGTGGGGATGGGGGACCCGCCACCAAATTAGCACAGACACTGTAGCATGACAATTGATAATTATAGACTGCGAGTCTAACCTAATCCCCCTTTCCGCTCTCCAATCGTCGTTTTCTACTAGATGCTCGTTATCCCCCCCATCGTCCTCCAAGGCTCCCCCAGCTCCCCTCGGCCCCCAGCAACGGTCTTACGGCGCTGCTATTATTTGGCTGACATGATCCAGGTTGATCCAAACATTGTTAGATATCAGAGCAGACGTCTTCCTGATCCCGAAAGCAGCTCAAAAATTAAATTAATCATGTACAAGCAAAGACAAAAGTTCAAACCTGGCAAATCGATAAGCAAGCTAAGGGCCGGGGTAAAAACGGTTGGTTCTGATTGGGGCAGCCGAAGACGCACAAGTCGGCATCGGCTTAATGCGAAGCAAATAATATTCAATTTAAGTCCCAGCGAGCAAGGCTCCAGAGATTCGGGCGGGGGAGAAAAGAAGATTGAAGCTCTAGTCAGATATGCAAATGAGCATTGATCATATCTGCCGGAAGATGAGATATGAAAAGATTGTCTAATGAAAAGTTTGGCACGTTCCGGGCCTGGGGAAGACGAATTGTTATTCAGGCCGGACCTGCACGTCGAAAACATGAATTTGGTTGGAAAAAAACAACTAAAGTTTTGATTTTCTCGATTCACAATAGGCAGAGTATAAAATGTGCGAATTTATGCGGAAATATACCCTTGATTTATTCAATAACGACACGATTAACGGCTGCGCTTGATGTTCAAGACAACGCCTTGATATTGACAAAGTCAGACACATCCAAATATAACAAGATGTGTAACATGCACATGTCGCATATGCCTGTATAAAACAGGAAACCTTTTTTATATACGTATAGGTATATAAACAGAGGATGTGATACGTTGTATAGGAGATGCTTTTAGATAATTAGGTCACTAGTACTTATTTTTTATGCAAATTTCTATGAAATGTTAATGAGGAATGCACATGGGAATTTATTGGACAATCTAGGATGTTAGAAGTAGATTTAATTAGGCTACAAATATATTTGTAATGTTTTATCGAAAAGTACACTGTGAGTCATAAAAAAGTAGAATCCAATAAAAAAAATCGCAACTTTGTGAAACATATGCTTCGATTTAGATGAAAGTTGGCACTTCCATAGAACAATAGTGTAGGGAAAAAATGAATGAATTATAAAATGTGCTCAAAATTTTCTTTGGTGGCATTTACTCAAGCCCGGAGTCTACCGCGCCTTTCTTTGATTGACAAATCGATTATACGCTGGTCGAGTTCAATCCAAGTTTTCTTCATTCGCAGTTTCAATTCTTCGATATTATTAATCTTCGATTTGTAAATCTTTTCCTGAAGAACTCCTCAATTTTTGTAGTCCACTAAATTCAAGTCCGTTGCAGCAGTTCAACTGGTTCTCGAGCAGTGATTGTCTTGTTGAAAAATGAAAATAATCCGAGATTTGTCGCATGTCTATAAGAAGTTTCTTTTGTTCATACACTATTGTTTTATGTAAGTGCCAAAATTCATTTAAATCGAAGCATTTTTCACGAAGTGATTTTTTTATTGGGTTTTACTTTTTGATAACTCACAGCCTTATTAAGTGAGTAAGAACTATTTGATCTTAAAAACAATTCTTCTATTTCCTAACTTGCAGGATCCTTAAATAAAAATTGGTCACTAAAAATGCATTTAAATTTCTGAAATTATTATAGGAATCGTTTTGAAAAATATCTTTGTTAAAGCAAAAAACCTTTTCGAGTAGAAATATACACAGTTTATAACTTGATTACATTTCATTGATTTTCTTATTCGGAGGCCGTTTCATGAAAAACAAAGTAAGCGCTAACGATAAATTTTAGTGCAAATGATATTCTTTGAAATATTAATAAGAAATGACACGCGTAAAAACGAGATCTTGATTTTGCATTGAGGTAAAAACAAAAAATTGCATTATTTACGTACATACAACTTGTTCGACACATTGATATCAATAAACTAATTTTAAACATGGCATTTCAATTTAAAATTGTGCGGAATTTATTAATGTCATATTGTGCGCCGTTGGAGATGCGAATGCTGTACATATATATACATGTACTATATTCCTTGCACTGCATCATATACTTCAAATAAAGACAAATCAGTAATGGTTTTTACGAAGGCCACCTGGGCATAAGAAGTATCGATTTTCAAACTTGAGCTATGTCCGTAAACATCTTCGTGACATTTATTTTTTACAAGAACTCACATGGTTCTATCTACATGTCATTTTTCCACTTGGAATCAGAGTTGATGTTTCAGAAAGACCTTGCCATGGGAGCGTTGACCGCTTGAAAATGCAAGCTGTTTTGCGGTAATATTTCGGAATGAAAACTGTTGGTAGATATGTTTTTACCAGTATTTTTTCACCTAAAAATTCTTGCGTGATAAGAGACATATGAGAAGGAAGGAAAAAATCGTTCTTTTGACCGCTTCATTTTAAAGGAAAAACGAGTAGTGATGACAACGAGAATATCAAAAGGTTTTTTTTCTTTCTTTTTTTTTTATAAAAAAAGATGAGAACAAGGAAAACTACACATTAGCAGCATTTTGAGAGCACGCAACGTTGATCTGGAGTACTTTGTCTCTATATTAACCTGTATATGATTTTCATGAACTAATAGGTTTTCTTACTGTTTATATTCAGTTATATAATGTTTTTGAGCAATCAAAAAGCCTATTCTTATAACAATAAGGAGTAACTTCCTTCATCAACTATATCGTCAATTTAACGAAATAAAAGTCAATTCATGCACAAGACCAAGTAAATTTGTCAACATACATACATGTATTTATATAAATTTCTTGGAACAACCCGGAGTATTCGGATAATATAATAATGCAAGAAGTTAATAACATTCATAAACCGCATTATACCATAGTTAATGGGGCCAGATTAAGCGTAATTCTGCAATCTGCCTTGTATTAATTTTTGTCAGTTTGAAACTTTTAATGCTGCAAATACCATAATTACGTGTTTTGTTTTTTGTTTTTTGTAAAAAATAAATGCAAGTAAATACACATGGTAGTGTACATGTATACATGTACACTACCATGTGTATGTTGTAGTATACACACGGCTAGAATTAATTGAATTTTCACTGTATAACGGACTTATGCATGTATGAGTCAAAAAGTAATAACTTTTCAGAAATTGGTAATGTTCAAATCGTTTTGAATGATCCTTACATATGGTCCATACTCGACATCATAAAACTGTCCACACAATTTACATCGTATGACATTTACATATCCATTGTATGAACATAAATTCCAAGTCCACATCTGAAAGTGAACAATCTACCGACTTTTCAACTGTAGATGGATTTCCTCCAGGGCCAAGATCGACTTCATTTCGAAAACAATTTTACGAGTTATTCTCTATCACTATAGCAACATTTTCTTCTGTACCTTTGGCGACAGTTTTCCTTGCGGTAGAGTGGACCATTCGGTTGGGATTTTTGGAAGGTTTCGCTCGTCTCCCAAAGGTGATCCAGGCCCCGGGGGTCCGAACCCGGTGAAAGCAAGGTTCGGTTCTGCCTGGCGGCACCACCCCATCGATTTTCCGCGCAGCATTCAGAAGACACCAGGGGGTGGGGAGGATATTCGCAAAAGAAAATCCCAGAAAATCCGCAAGTATCGGAGGCAAGAAACGAGCGGAGGCGAAAGGAATCCGGTCGAATGACCGTAAAAAAGCTTTGATCTACGCAGTTGAAATCGTCAAGTCAATCAATAAAAGAGGAGGCCGATAAGATCGAGACACGACGATGGCATTGGCCTATTTCTGGATAGGAGATTATCATTTGCACGTCTAATGGCATTACACGGCGGATAAGAAAACGATAGAAAATTGCGCCAACGATTCACTGTTGCGCGGGTTTACGACTCCAATGCAGAAGATTGAAAAAAAAAAAAAAAAAAAAGACTCATTTTCTTCAATTTGGCTCCCGTAGGCGTCGTCAGATTATCGTACTGATTTCGGATGTGTCGCAGCTTCGAGTCCATTAATGAGCTTCAGCCGGTTGGCGATCGATGCCGAATCGCGAGAAAATCGTCGACTGATCGCCGTCGATAACTTTGTAAATCTTTTCAAATCTTTCGATCATTCAATTCTTGAAAATCGCTCCACCGCTCGTAGAACCTCTGCCCAACATCCTCGAATCTGCGCAAATTGCACACTATCATTTTATAGATGATTTTCAGCATCTTGGCCTGCCAAGATCTCTTCCCAACAGTTTTTTTTTATTGGTGAGCATTTGCAAAGCTTTGCAGATAAATGTTCACATAAATTCTCCAATTGTTGTAAATCCATGTCAAAGATTTTTTGTTTGCTGAAATTCCATTCTAAAGCTGTGCTATAATTTCCGCAAATGGTTTTTGAAAACGATTTTTCTTGTTAATCCTTGACAAATGTTTAGTTTTTAAATGTTGTAAATCATTATCAAAGATTTGTTTGTTGTATAACACGAGGGGCAAACACCAATGCTAGTGGTTGAACCTCCATTACTTACCTGGAAATTTTGCCTGCAAGAGGGACGCCATACGTTTTATTTCAGAAGTTTCGGCTATTTTTCTTTGTTATCCAAACAGAGACTTTGGAATATATCAACCAGGTATAACAACATAATAATACACGAGGAAATGCTGTGTACAATTTGGATTTTCTAGGGAACTCCAAGTTTTCTGACTTTATGGTACTGAGTTAAATTGAACTTAGAATTTCTAGAAATGATTCTTGAATGAATTGTTGTTTTTTAAATTAAAAAAAAAACTTGCACATATTTGAAATCCTGGAAAATTATAAACAAATCTGATAGGATGACATCAAGAAGTGAAAGCATTTCCTCAAACCAAGGTCACAACCAGTTCCAAACGTTCCACTCTATTAAGCTTTACAAGTATTATGATTGTTAAGATTTTTTCAGATAAGAAATATTAAAAAATCGAAAGATAAGCACAAAAGCTTGGCATAAAAACTAGTAGCTTCCAAGTCGTTGTCAAGTTGCTCAACCGCTCTTGTTCGTCAAACAATATCGGCGGGATCCACTCATTAGCATTCTCAAGATTGTCTTTGAACCTCAATGTTTATCATTCCCTCGAGGCAAAATGTCTTCAAGGAAGGGTAAACAACAGCGAGAATCTTCAAGTTTCCCATTTGCGAGTTCGCATCAGCTGAAACGCCTCGCCTAGCGCTAGTTCAAGTGCTACGGCGCTTCGAAGCATCAGGTTCAAACAGGCAAGAATCTGCTTAGCTTTCAACAAGCGTCCTCCCACCTCCTTTGTTTAGCCAATTATTCATTATTATTATTTACACCCTTTGCACTCCCCTTTCAATAACCCCCCTTTAGGTGAACTTCTGGCAAACGCTCGCCAATCCTCTTTTATTGCCACGAGCAATCCCAATGGAGAAATAATTGCTACAGCAAGTTGTGAGCGAAGCCATAAAGCTCCGTTCTTCTATTGATCATAAATTATGCGTTGGAACTCTCTGCTGCTGTGAACTCTCGTCCAATCTCGCAGGGCGAATGGCATTCCTCAAGCACTTGTCCGAGCAAATCTCGCGTGGCGAAGTATTCATCATTTGGGTATATAGTCCCACTTCGTCGACAGCCCATGCTTAGGTTATAAAATGAGATTGGGCAAAAAAATCTAACATCGGCATATCCCCAGAGAGTATTCTAGAAGGCTAGCGACATAACATCAGCGGCTGGGCGGCAAACCTTGTACATGGGGTGCTTACACAGGTGAAACCTCTGCCCATGCTGCTGACCATCGCGTTCTTCTGGTGCAGGCTCTTCTACAGAATAGAAGTCCTGCATGTCCTAGACTACCACGTGGCAGTCTAATTTTCCTCAAATCCCATCACCGACAATGTCCTTAATCATCATTTCGTATATTTACTATACTAGTTTATTTTTTCAATAATTACATAATGTTTTGCATTTTTAATTCCGACCACTGTAATAAACAACACCACAGCCAGTGGTCACCCTTGAACTCACTCCAATTTCAGTATCACTTCATTAAAAAATAATATCAATTGCTTAGATTGTTAAAGATATATTTTATCATAGCCCATTTTTATAGGTGTTTTATTGCAAAAAAGTGCATATTGGAATTGATGAAATAAAGTAAAAGAAAAATACTTGTGTTTGGATTACAGATTTCTGAGCACCACTGTATATTTTAATTCAATAGTTTCTATGACATTATACGTTTTAAAAAAATGTCGAACTTGTGCGCATAAGATACTACAAAAAGTTTGCTCCTAGGTGTTAAATTTCAAAAGCTAATCTAGACCGCAAATACAATTTAAGTAAGGGAAATTGTAATCATTGAGTTCATCAATAATCTCATAGTTCACCCACACTATAATTTAAGTAAGGAAAATATTATCTTCCGGCTCATTTATCACTACCATATAATTTAACAAAGGGAATTGTAATCTCAATGCTCATCTCCACTACAATTTAAGAAAAATTGAAATCCCAAGACTCGACGTCACTATTAAGTAAAGGAAATGAAGGAAAAGCTTTTTTCTAGATATATACTATGTTCAAGGCATGAATCCTTTTCAATCAGTTAGATGAGTTAGCTTTGAAATATTATTTTTAAATACCTGTATTACACACCAGAACGTTTTATACAAATTTTAAAAACTCGTTTATTTAAGAAAAATTGTTTATTGCAGTTAAAATGAATTGATTCACGATTACAAGAAGATTAAAATCTTAGACTCTAAAGTGCTTCAAGCTTAAGCAATTCTTAACTTAATCCTTATGATTTTAGCTGCCAGTTCCTCACTATGCACATAATTCTACAAATAAGCTTTTAAATTCTATTATGTATTCGTATATGTATGAAAGCTTAATTAATCATGAAGTTAATGGAGAATAAGATTGCGGTAATCCTGCAAATCATTCAAGAGTTTTGTCATACGGAATGATATGAATTTTGAATTTCCTTCCTCGAGCAAAGATTATCTTTTAAGTCAACAGCACAAATAAAAGTGAGAAAGGGACAAAAAATAAACTGCATCAACGGATGCAACGGACCCCCTGTTTTTTAAAGGGCCAAATAAAAGGCAATCGGGTTTTTCTCCCTAGTAAAACTGGAGTTACTTCGAGCAAAAACAGAATTTTTTGAGTAAAGATGTTAAAATGATATTTATAGTTGAGATTCAACAAATAATTGCATATTATTATGGGTATATTAAAATCGGTAATTAATGCTTTGGTGCGGTTAGTTGATCAATGAATTGTTTTCCTATGGCAAAATGTTCTATGCTAAAACTAGAAAGTTTAAAAAGGATTATGTTGTGGATAAATAATATAGGCAATCTCTCCTATATTAGTTTTTTCTTTCGAAAAAGCTAAATCCCCGTTGGAATTATAAGATTATGTAGACTTGGATTTAATCAGCGACGTGACCACGGCTATTAAAAAGAAAATGTTAGCATCCATTTTTTGATAAGTTAGTTTTTTGGAAAAAAAAATTCGCTTTTGTCTCGTATGATTGTATCAAAATTCCTTGAAAAGCTTTTGCTGAACTGGATGGACCCCCAATTTCCTGCAGTATCTATCGCCCTTACCCCGGCCATACCCTTAAATTCCCCGATCCACACCGTATATCATAGATACCTTATAATTCATCTTGCGATTATCACACCAGCTTTGAAAACTATCGTGTTTCAGTACCTGAAATTTGGTGAAAATTGGATAAAAGATTTGAGATTATGCAACCGTCCATGCACGCAATATGTTCCATGATCACGTCCAGAACTCACCTTCTGGAAAAGCCAACCGTTCCGCTTGGCTATTAAATATTTAGCTATTTTAAATTGGATTTCAAATCAGGGTCATGTTTAATGCAGTTTCCATCGCTCAAAACGTCCAGAGTCCCTTAGCGTCCGTAATTGAATGTTCAAATTTCACGAGCTTGTTATTTCCCGTTCGCTAGGCGATACCAGGGCCAGCTGTAGCGTGACCGGAATGATGAGAAATGCTAACCGAATTTCGAGAAATTTTCGTTAAAGTCCGCGAAATTCACAGGCTGACCTTTTGAAATGGGGCTTGTGGAATTTGTACGACCGCTGCCAGTCCGCTCGGATGTATGTATCATTTCGCATCATCGAGCTAACCCAATTAACGATAGAAATACAAAGCGTTCCCAAACTGAAACTTCAACCTCAGCTTTCCGATAAACTTTTCTCACAAAAAAAACCTTCTCAAATTGGACGAAATTGGACAGAAGCCGACTGGTGTTAACCCATAGCTACAACGAAACACGACTGAAATGAAAATGTACAGAAAACATTACTACAAGTGCACTTTCGCAATTGGAACGTTGGAAAAGGCAATTTTCAAAATAACCTTCTCGGAATCCGCCACAAAAAAAATGATCTATTGAGGTAGCTGAAGTTCTGCTATCCAATAAGCAATGATGCAAAACATGTCAAAACTATTTCCCTTCAAAGCTGATTCATTTCAACCTACAGTATAAACATATCTATAGCAAAACATGACCAAATTTCCCGAAAACATTTCTCTAGATGGCTGCCATGTGACTCTTTTTCAGACTTGCGTTTTTCGTATAACATTGAAATCATTAATGACTGTATAACGTGACTTTAGTAAACATTGCTAAGCCTCAAGAGTATAGGGGAGACCGGGGCACAGTGGGTACACTTTTTAGAATTCATTTTTTTTGGGAAAAATATTTAACTTTTAGCATTTTAAACGAATTACACAATAATATACAAGCCTTCAGGGTATGTATACATTTTGTCATCGTTTTAGAGCAACTAGTTTTTTTGCTATAAAAGATTAAAGATGGTTGTGCAGACTGTCCCACTGTGCCCCTATACTGGGGTACAGTGGGACATGGCATGGGGTACAGGGGTCCACGTGAAATTAAGACAAATTTTACAAGAAAAAGAACACCACATTGATTAATTGTGTTTAATTCAGCACGTCAATTTAAAATTCCAAGTATAAATTTCAAAAACGATTTAAATTAATCGTAATTACAGCAGCTTTCATATTTTCACTTTTACTTGTCCAAATCAGTGGCGGCACTAGGGTTGGTGTCACCCAGTGCGGTAACTCATGGTGTCACACCCCTCACGACACCCCATAGAGACGACCTCCTCCTTCCCTTCATCAGGTAAATTGTGTTTACATAAGGACCAGATGTCAACAGGGGGGGGGGCCTTTCTCTGAGGTGACTCACGCCAGTTAAACTTACCAAATACCGGGTGAAAACTAATTCAACTTTCGTTTAAATCTTACTTTTTTCCACTAAAAAATGAAATCCAGACATTCCAAAATTGCTCATTTTTGTTTTTAAATTCACGTTTGCAAATCAATATAGAAAATGGAATATTTTGAGAAAATAAGAAAATTTTATCCTTACAGTAGAACCCCGATTCTACGTTTCTTATAGGATCAGCGGTAAAATAAGTACGAAACGGTAAAACGTTAAATCGGGGTTACAAATAATATAGGCAATTTCTACGAACCAGCATAAAATGACGTAGGAAGCGGGATAACGTACGAAACGGACAACGTAAAATCGGGGTTCCACGTATTTTACATTTTGGTGTCACCCCTTGTGATGGTGTCACCCGGTGCGGTCCGCACCCCCCTAGTGCCGCTACTGGTCCAAATGTGGTTTTTTCTGTGATTGTGAACCATTTTTACCTTAAAACAAATTTAAACGTGGTTTTAATTTAAAGTTATGATTAATGAGAAAATATACAAATATTTTCCAAAAACATTAATTGGGGTATGCTGGGACATGTCCC
>JAQGAE010005275.1:0-11456 GCA_034696685.1 Julus scandinavius
GCCCATCCCCTGGCGTTGGTGTTTAGCCCTCGTGTTGCAGAAATAGGCCAACGTTAAAAATTACCAAAACAAACAAAACAAATCTGCCAAATTTTGTAATTTAGTAAAAAGTGAATCATTGCTTGAAAATAAAACCGAACTAGCCTCTGTATTATGTAATGGCTCTGATGGCAGTCATGCTTTTGAAGTACTAGGTTGTGGTGAATAACTTTGTTGAGGATTATATTTTGCTTTTTAATGGTTTATCTCTAGCTAATATTTCTGCATGCCTTTTTAATGCTGCTATTTTTTTAAATCTTATTGTTTTGGCCATGTCAGCTTTATCAACATCATTTTTTCCACACCATGTGATGTCATCTGCAATGTCGTTAATAGTCTTTTGATCCTCATTTGTTGGGGCCCAAGATGTGCCATTAATTGTTACATGTTCTACAAATACTTCAACATAATCATCATCATCGTCAACAACATAGCTTAAGGTAGCTAAATCTGCATTTGCATTTGAATTTGACAAAATTGTTTTAGCACCGTAATCATGCATCCAAGTAAAATTCAGTATGTTGACATTGGCATTCTCCCCTTGTGATTCAAGTAATTCTGCATTAGTTAAGTCACCCAATGGAGCATTACTTTGCAGAAGACCTAAATATATATAAAAATGTAAATTAAATTAAATCATTATTTATTCACTTTTAACCGATTACACTAAAAGGAATATAAACAACCTTCAGTAACCATGTTTCCAGATTGAATGGTTACCTCATTCCGAACAGCTACTTCGGAATCTAGTAAATGATAGTCTTTAGTTTTTTAATATTACTATTATTAAAGTAAACTAAATAGCATATCAAATTAAATTTAATACTATTGTACGCAACATCAAACTGTGAACCATAGATTTGCCACTTAGAATTTTCTTCCCAAATCTCACCATTTCGTTGACCTATTCCATCATACACCACCTTCATCAATTCTGCTGAGACATTAGAAACTTCATTTGCTAAATTACTGCTGTAAATTTAATTCCAGATGCCATCTTCAGAAGATCCCAGGTCGATCATTCTAAAGTTTTCCATCTATTGATAAATAATATTAAATATGCTTATATGTTAATTTCAAAAACTATGAATACAAATAAAATTGTACTTAATTCCAATAATATCTATATTATTTTATTAATTTTTATTATTATTTATATCTTATTTATGTGTTTTGTATATATGTGCTTTAGACCTAAGTTAAAAGGGATCAGTTGGTAACCTTATCAACTTATTAAGAAAGCCGACCGTTTGCATAAGCCGATTATTTGCAGGATTAAGAAGTTTCACATATGATAAACTAGTAGTACAAACTGCTACATCACACTGTAATTGTTTTTCCTTATTTGATAAGCACACAAATGGACGAATGAGAAATGTCCATTTGACCGCGACTCTAAGATGTCTCATGTCAGAGTAAATTAATTAATTATTAAGATTTAATTTTTCGATGTCTAATTGGGATGCCTATTCTTAAACAGCGAACACTCATGCAATGCAATGCAAACTTTGGATAAATCACAAAAACATTTGTGTTATTTATGGCCATCTTAAATAATGAATAATTTTGTAAAAGTATGAACAATGGAACTGTTCCCTATTATACCTAAATGCATCAAATAGGTAGATGCAAAACACTGTACTTGTACTAAAATTCTGTCCCATAGCTAATGATTTATCTAATATTAAAAAAATTATCAATTCCCAATTTTGGAACTGTATCTGAACCTATCTAATGTAAAACCTATCTAACTGCATACTTTTATCAGTCTCATTAGTATGCATTTAGACAGGTTCTTCTGTGTGATGAAACCCTTATAAGGGCCATATATGGCATATATATATTGCTATATTACACACACATGCCTAAATTAGTGAAAACTTTATATTCTTACTGTTTTTTCTGAGTTGTGGCACAGACTAGATGAAATGGCACTATGTTGTTGCTGCAGAAACTGGTGGATACACACTTTTTTTGTAGAAGAACTTGAAAAATTGTGCTTGCACTCAAACACTGGCTAGCACTGATACACTTTGAAGACACTCTGTGAGATGCAGACACTTGGTTTCTGTAGATGCACTTGCTTACTGTAGAGGCACTTGTTTGTTGAACTGCATTAAACTTGTAGGCACTATGATTAATGCTGTAAAGGAACTTGGTTTAGTAGATGATGAAAGTGTATGACACGCCCCTCCCCTACCTAGGATTGGATGTCCCTGCTATGACATCACTTACACATTTCATTTCAATACCCTTAAAATTTTTGTATTATTTCCATTCCAACATTTCCCCATGCCACTACTGCCTAAAAACACATTAAAGACCTTACAAACAAACAAATATAATAAACAGACCATTTTCATCCCCCTCATTCCCACACCTGCTCCTCCATAAAATGAAAATCTAAACAAATAAAAACACTTTATACTTTATACTTATTATACTAATTCCCTATTCCATACATGTACCTGAAACAATAAAACTAAAAGAAAAAGAAAATAAAAAAAGTGCCCATAAAAAACGGGAAAAAACATTAAAAAATATATGTATATACATTTTGTAATGCCCCCTTCCCCAGACATACAGTGATATAAAAAAAATAAAAACATTATTATTATGGTCTCCTTCCCAGACATGTACCTCTTAAAAAAAACTTATTTTAATAACCCCATTCCCATACAAACATTACCCTATTAATTAGGGGAATTTTATTTCCTAGCCCCATCCCTGCTAAAAGTGGTGGAAAACACCTCTACTGCGCCACTCACTTACACAGTCTGGGTGTTTCCTACCACTGACGTCATTACACAATTTTGTGTGCGGAAATGACGTCATTACACCATTTTGTGCACATTATATAAAGGCGGGAAAATTCAAATGTACAAGTAAAAAAATATGGGAATTTCAAATTTTTAGGAAAAAAAGGTGAAGGTTTAGATTTTAAAGGAAAATTTGCGAAAAACTTAAATTTTCAGGATAAAGGTCAAAAATTCTAAATTTAAAGAAGAACGCAGAAAATTCAAAAATGTTAATTATAATTACACCTTTCCATAATAACCTATAGAAGGAGCAGATAGTCACCATGTTGGGTCCATTCAAGATCTAAGGTGTGTAGCAAGGAAGTACTTAGGATGGGGATGTTGCTAAACAGGCCCGAAAATGCAATGTTACTTGCCTTATAGTGGAGTCATGTACATACAGCTTGGAGTCTCTTGTGAATGGTGAAAATTTAGATTTTAAAGGAAAATTGGCGAAAAACTTAAATTTTCAGGAAAAAGGGCAAAAATTCTAAATTTAAAGAAGAACGCAAAAAATTCAAAAATGTTAATTATAATTACACCTTTTTATAATAACCTATATAAGGAGCAGATAGTCACCATGTTGGGTCCATTCAAGATCTAAGGTGTGTAGCAAGGAAGTACTTAGGATGGGGATGTTGCTAAACAGGCCCGAAAATGCAATGTTACTTGCCTTATAGTGGAGTCATGTACATACAGCTTGGAGTCTCTTGTGAAAGGTGAAGGTTTAGATTTTAAAGGAAAATTGGCGAAAAACTTAAATTTTAAGGATAAAGGGCAAAAATTCTAAATTTAAAGAAGAACGCCGAAAATTCAAAAATGTTAATTATAATTACACCTTTTCATATTAACCTATAGAAGGAGCGGATAGTCACCATGTTGGGTCCATTCAATATGGAAGGTGTGTTAGCAAGGAACTACTTAGGATGGGGATTTTGCTAAACAGGCCCGAAAATGCAATGTTACTTGCCTTATAGTGGAGTCATGTACATACAGCTTGGAGTCCCTTCTGAAAGTGATTAAAGTAGGCCATGCTAGCAGATTATGACCCACAATGCATCTGGTAAAAATTGGCCCCTATCAGAACAAACCCACTTAGAACCCACAAAAATTGTCCAATCAGCACAAGCCTCCCTTGGGACATCCATTTTCAAACTGACCCTACTAAGTCTGTACTGACCTATCAGGCTAAAATCCCCTTAGGATCCACACAAATCAACCCAAGCCACCCATAGGACCTTCATTTGCAAACTGGCTCCAATATGTCTGGACATTCTGGAAACGTTATAAAAATATCCAGACATGTTGGCCACTATGTTAATTAGTGTATAGTGACTAGCTCCATCAAGTCTGGATATAAAAGTAGCCAGATAAGTAGGCACCTATGGAAATTAACATATACTTGCCATCTCCTTCAAGTCTAGACAGTCTGGTGCAGTCTGAACATGCTAAAACAAGGTCCCATGTTATAACTATGTACTGTTTCAAGGACATTTGAACTGATTGGCTGATGCGACAAAGCCACTGTACCATACAAATTATAAATAATGTTAATTTGGTTGTGACATATGTACTTTCTACTAATAGTAATCACAGTACAACTGATGCTTAAGATTATTTTAATCCATTGAAAACAATGGAGAATTGACTAAAATATACATACTCTTAGAATTTGATACTTGAAGTTGATGGTTTGCTATCAACACTGGGTTGAACTTAAAATGCTGCTTGATAAAACGTTTTAAGTTTAAACACCGATTAAATATTTGTTTGTGGTAAGAGGTAAGAGCATTTACTGAGTAACTTGATGTTTTATGCATCGAGATAAGGCAACTTCTTCAATAGTAACCTATAATGATCAAAATTTCATGTTTTTTTTATTTTTAATCATTTTTCTTCGCTTATAGTACAACATGGTCCAGATTAACCACTTCAAAGAGTTGGTTTTACGGAACTATCAGGATATTATCCTGATAGATCTCGTGTCGGACGATGATGCTGATGAGGACACCACTTACACTGCCGATGCTCCTGATCTTGATGACTCAACGATGTCTGACATCTGCTGTGATGATGAATACATGGATGATGAAACTTTAATTTATGATTACACCGCCTCTGTCCTTGATGATGTCCATTGAAGATGCAAGCACTCATAATGAAATGCTGCATAACTACAATTCAGAGACATGTGACAAAATGTTCACAGGTCATATTTTGACCTTGTCCTTGGTCATTTATAATTTTTGTTATAATAGTAGGGGATTTCTTACATTCTTAAGTAATTCACATTTTTTATGTTATTATGCAAATGTACATTATAAAACATTTTGGCAATACTTCGCATTCCTCAAACAATATATAAAAGCAAATATTTATTTTTGTAGAAATCACTTGAAAGCTTGCAGCCAGGCAAGCAACAACACATGTTTGAATACTGTAACATTGCTCATGTTCTCTGAAAATAAATTGGCCACCCTTTAATTATATTAAATTTACTGATGTGCGTTCATTCCCTTGGAACCAACGTTACATAAACGGTGCCGAAACACAAGTAGAACTTTTGACCAATCAACAAACTGAAACTTCAGCAAACCAACTCTTCACAACATCCATATTAAAGGATAGTGAAACTACTAATTCCTGTTTTACTTTTTGCTGAGGTGAGACTGGTGTCTTTTAATTAATGATGCCATTCACATACAGGCAACCCCCTTCTTCCTTTAAATGAAAAACAATGGGGGAAAAATGTATTGCCCCATTAATTAGGGGACTTCTTATAACCTCTCCAAACCCTAAGAAAGTGGGGGAGAAACACCCTTACTGCACCACCTACTTATGCAGTCTGGGTGTTTCTTACAACTCCTGTTTTATGTATCGATACTTCTTTTGTCATTTGGTATCCAGGCTCTACAATTGAGTTTTTATCCAAATTTCACACTCTATGCACCAATATGTGCACATTCTCTCCCTCTATCTACTATAAAAAATTGCAGCATTCTTAAATAATAATAATTTACTTACCTTCATTTTGTTTGTAGGTTTCGATGAAACTGATCGTATCGGCATCAGATTCGGCATAGCTTAGCCAACCGCTGGCTTTCAGATTTACTTTCAGCAGACCGTCCACAAATCCACAAAATAAATCACACGCAAATTGTCCTTTGCCAGAAGTTGTATTCGGCAGTAGTTTCAAAATCCTAAACTTCATGCATCTCCATAATCTCATAGCCCAACTTTACTACAAGATCAATTTCAGGGGTGATTTATGTCCCTGTATTAGAGCGTTTATTGTCCGTATTCATACATTGCAGATTTGTAGAAGCTCGGCCAAGTGAAAGAGAAGTCTGCTTTCCAACTTGTATGGAAGTGCTGAATGAAATAATTTTTTGGGGGAAGAACTTTACATTTTATGAAACGATAGTATGCCCCTTGAGCATAAGGCAGCTGGGGGTGGAGAATAATTTGTGGGTAACCCACAAGCAATTTCCGATACTTGTTAATCCCTAAATATTAGCTAACAAAATCATAATATTTGATAACTTTATCTTCTTTTGCTTTGTAATACATCACTCCCATGGTGCAACGTCTAAGGGTACTTGTCGTATCAGGTTTATGCACACTTAGGGCAACCATGGAAATAGCACCCCTTAAATTCGTAAACAGTATTTGTGTAGTTTTCTTAACTATCTGTATAATACTTCTTCAAAACCTAAATAAAATTGGCAATATTAGTAATATTCTATGTACAGTAGAAACTCGATTATCCGGACCCCAATCATCCGGATCCTCAATTATCCGGATGTGCAAAGCCAAGATTTGTTTTTAAAGATGCGTATGCACAAAACGAAAGATTAGGACACATGAAACATACACATATACCTTAATGTATATGGGTGGGGTGTCTGATTGAATGTGGACAGGGGGTAGCCATAAGTTTTTGGCAGCGTAGATTTTTAGCGGCATCGGTTTTTGCGGCGTTTGTTTGTGGCGTAAGTTATTTGCAGCATAAATTACATGCGGTGTAAGTTTTTGCAGCATAGGTTTCTTGCAGAATTAGAAAGTGGACGTTATTTCAATCATAAAAAGCCACAAAAATTGGAAAAAATGTACCCGAAGATCCTTAAAAATGTTCTCAAAAGTGTATATTTTTGAAGACATTTTTGGACCCCTTTGCGTATTGTGACTATTGTGACTATTGTCCCTATATTTTGCTTGATTTTGGATAATGCACAAAGCAGCATATGGGTGCATGAGGCAGCCAGAATCATGTGGTCATGATTATAGTAAAACTTCTGTATTCCACAGATCCAAAGGCATTTTTTCATAAAAAATGGTTGAAAAGAATTGACATTCAAATGTTACTCAACAGTACAAATCGGAAACAATCAAAATATTGTGTTTACTCATTAGTTTCAGAAATCACTGCTCCTTAATAAAGGTAAAGTTAAGATTAAATATATATTTATAATTTACCAGATTTGTGAAAGCGAACACAATTTTAAAATGTTATTTAATTACTTAGCAAAAAATGATTGTATTTTCGTTTGAATCTGTATTTGTCCACACCTCAGGAATGAGTTACTGACAAAAATACTATTTTCAATGTATATTGTTCTTCACAATTTGCACAAAGCTTACTTTCTTTATTGTAAAGACAATATAATACACATTATGAAGTGTGCCACTCTCAATCTTCCATATTAATCCTAGAATACGCTAGCACAAACCATTGTCCGAACTAAGCCTTAACTCAACATGAACTCTACTTGAGGCACTGAGTTACTTTCACCCTAGTCATCAGGTCTTATCTGCACTAATTAGTTCAAACAATATGCTTTAAACTATTTCAGTCTCAATGGACTTGTTTTTCAGCAGCAAAAGTGCAAAATTTTATGCACTAGCAGTGCAGTTCTTAAGCTTGAAAAACTCAGTTTTTAAACTCGAAAATCCAGTTTTACAGCATTAAAACTGCTAAATTTTTTGCTAGTCTTTCTTTCTTAAAATTACAATTTAAAAATCGAAGTTATACAGTTAAATTGTAGGGCTTGTAGGTTTGGACTCTACTTTGATTATTTGGTCTGGACCTTATATTATTTCTGCCTAGCCATGAATGGGATGCGCCCCGAATGGTGCCTTTGCGGCATCACGATAGAAATAAAATGATTGGCTGGGATTTACTTACCTAGAAAGAAACAAAAAGACAAAAATTAGCATGGCGCCGATAATTCTTAACAATATTTTATACATCTTTTAACGATTAGGAAATTGGAATGGGACACTAGCATAACTTAGTTCCCATAAAATATTTGTTTTCGCACAGACATGCTGACTATGTTAATCTTTCTAAAGACTACCTCAAAGGGACCCCCTATCATCCGCCAGGATATTAAGCTACAGTGCAGCTGGAAGGAATTAGCATACAGACATTAAGTCTGAGTTCCCAGGCTGCCCTGTCCCCTACTGTGCGTATATAAGGAACCCATATTTCAATGCTCAGCAGTCCAGTTCCGACTATTGAACAGAGAACAACTCTCATGTCAATTATGCTTCCATATCTGTATTCTGATGAATAAAAGGCTTAACAACAAGGAACTGTCGTTCCGAACCGTTGTCCTGAACCTTCGTCATTACAAGTTTAAGATAACACGTGACTGTAATAAGGAATGTCGTTCAGAACCTCAGCCACGAACCTTCTTGCCCAACACTGGAAGAGGTATTAGGAACTATCGCTTCAGACCCTCAGGCCAATACGAAATGTAAGGGAGGAACTATCGTTTCCATCTAACGTTCCCAGGCATCGTTCGGACCGGGAGAACTTCCAGGTGCCGATCCGACATCCAGCACCAAAGAAACAACCCCCTGCCTCCGGCCCAATCCACATCGGTACGTCTCCCTTTCACCAAGTCGAACTGATCACTCGTCCCCATGAATACGTGTCGTACCTCCTGTTTGTCAGGGATCCCGGAACTTCCAGGATCCGCCATGACTCATGAGGGTCCGGAACAGATACCCTATGACCCGTCATCCCCCTCTGGGTCACAAGAGGGGCATCCGAAGGAGGGGGTGCCTAAACACCTTGCCCCCGTTAAGTGTACAGTAGAAACTCGATTATCCGGACCTCAATCATCCGGACCCTCAATTATCCGGATGTGCAAAGCCAAGATTTTTTTAAGGTGCCGCAAAAAACTTATGCCTTAAAAACTTACGGCTACCCCCTGTACACATTCAATCAGACACCCTACCCCCTCCTGAGGACATCCTTTTTGAATGGCCCTTAAAACATTACTGGCGTAATTTTTTTGCGGCATAAGTTATGTGCGGCGTAAGTTTTTGCGGCATAAGTTTCTTGCAGAATTGAAAAGTAGACGTTATTTCGATCATAAAAAGTCACAAAAAAAATCGAAAAAAAATGTGCCCGAAGGTCCCTAAACATGTGTTCAAAAATGTACACGAAGGGTCTAAAAATATACATTTTTGGAGACATTTTTGGGGCCCTTCGGGTAGATTTTTTACCCCGGCTTTTTATGATCGTAATAACGTCTACTTTCCAATTCTGCAAGAACAAACTGCAATTTCAAAAGTCGAAATTTCACGCATTTTTGAAAAAAACAGTAAGAGTATTAAAAATCGATGAAAATTAGACTTTTGAAATTGTTGTTTTTTCTTGCAAAATTAGAAAGTAGATGTTTTTGCGATCATAAATAGCCAAAAAAAAGTCGAAAAAATGTACCCGAAGGGCCCCAAAAACTAGTTTAAAAATGTACACATTTTTTAGGCCCTTCGTGTACATTTTTGAAGTCATTTTTGGGACCTTTGGAGTACATTATTTTTGTTTTTTGTTGGCTTGTTACGATCGTAATAACGTCTACTTTCTAATTCTCAAAGAAAAACTGCAATTTTAAAAAAAATATATAAGGTAAAATATATAAATATATATATATTCCTGCAGGTAACTAACCACTGATTGGCAGCTCAGAAATTGCCCTATACAGTAGAAACTCGATTATCCGGATTTTTGCTTATCCGGATGACCCATGGTCCCAATTAGTCCGGATAATCGAGTTTCTACTGCAGTAACAAATAAGAACCTGCTATGCAATTATTTTAAAGTTAAAGCATAGTACTCACGTTTATAATTGATAGTTCAAAAGAGAACTATTATTAGCACTCTGAAAACCGCACCATTTTCTTTAATAAACCAGGAACCATGAACGCGTTTTCGTCAATATTTCTTGATCTACTCCACATAAATTGTTAACACTTTCAGCGATGCTTCCTGTTGTACACACGAACACTCGGTAAAAGTTTCAGCGGACTGGGTCTCTTGCAACAAATGTTACAGCCGTTTTTGTACTTCGTAGTTGTACCGGCTGCCACAATATTTCGATGATATTTTCCGAACTAAAAAACGAAAAATGCTGAAATTTGGAACCAAGCTTCTTGTTGTATAGATGAACACTCGTTAAAAGTTTCGCCTAGCTGTGTAACTTCTAACAAAAGTTACTGCCGTTTTTGTCACTTTGTCGGCAACAGTTAATTTGTCTTCGATTTGTCAGCTGAATTCTGCAGAACTTCCTTGTAGATAGGTTGTAGCTAGAACCACACTCTGCTACCATGTCGATGTTTCGTCCTATAGTGAATCCAGGGATATCCTTGATGGATGTTTTGCTGTCCCAAGAACAAGAGAAGGAAGGTCAGTCATACTCCGCCCTCCAAAAAGCAAGGCTGACCCAATTAGGTCCAAAAATGCCTTTTATGCTTAAGGGCCTTGCATGCAGTGCCACCCGGTGGCCAATAGTTGGGGTTTCATTGATTTTAATGGCTCCATTGCAATGGCAGGGTCGCTCGAGACCAACCAAAGGCTTATAAAGTTCCGCGCCATCATAGAAACGTGTGACCTATGTGGGGATGGAGCTGAGGATTTGCAGCATGTGTTTAATACATGCTCAGCCTTAGAGGGATACCGGATTGGCATGGAAACAGCCTCAGTGGACGAGTGGTTGGGCCTATCCGATACACAATACACCCATACCTCGATATACGGCCTTTCGCTATAACGGCCTTTTTTAATTATGGCACCTTTTCAATATACGGCCCACAATGTTTCATTATACGACCGTTTTGCGTGCAGCTTCCTATGTGCGCATGCGCACAACAGTCAAACACCTTGCTGCTGGAACTGTGAAACGCACAGTTGCATACAAATTCTTAAAATTTTTGTTTCATTAAGTGGGGGATGACTAACGAGTTAATTAAATACATTAAGCAATAGATTAAGAATAAATGAATTTAGAAAGAATTAAAGATAAAAAGACTCGTTATATTAAATGCTATCGATGATATCCAGTAATTGGGGGTGCTGCAGTTCCACAGTGCCTATATAAATATATATGGACGAGCCGCCACTGGACTTGTTTTTCTTTATATGTATTCATACATATGTTCATATGATTTTTTTTAAATTAACGTTTATTATTAGTATATTGTTTTGTACTTTTATTTTCATGAAAGCACTTTCATAGAAAATAAAAAATAAAACGCTTTATGAACTAAAAAAAAATATTATTTTGTAAAAAATTGGAACGGATCTAATTGAATTGCACGGGTTCCTATGGT
>JAQGAE010005276.1:0-11455 GCA_034696685.1 Julus scandinavius
TCCGACTTCTTTGAGCCTCTTCTTTACATCTATAGTGCTCCAGTATCGCTTCTAACTCCGTCACTCGTTGTTGTAGGGCTGCTAACCGCTCGCTTGCTTCCTGCTGACCGGCTAGGTACCCCACGTTGTCAGCGATTATCCTCCGGAAAGTCATGCTGCATACCCTACACATCCAGAATGGCCTGTCTTTTAACGCGCGGGGGCCTTCCTTTTTTCTCGTTTTTCCAGGGTTCCTCTTTTTCCCTGCGCCGGTGAGGCCGACACACTTCTGGTGAAACCCATGTTGACATCCGTCACACTCGATCCAAATAGCCTCCTCAGGTCCTTCTTCTTTGCACTTGTGGCAAATCTCCGTAATTTCGTCTGCCATCGTGTTAGCTGTCAGTCGCCCAGTAATTGCCTTGTTGCTGTAATGTCCGTCGTAGTGTTATTCCCGTCGTAGTATTATTGACACTGATTGCTCAAATTGCATTAAAACTTCGAAAAAAACTGGAAACTCGATTGCGTTATCCACTCGCGTAGTCACCAAATTCCTATATTCCTCGTTTGTGTAGGCGATTGCACAAACAGCACCAGGTGCACTCCACGTGGTCACTTTCAGAATAGAGCTTTATTGCGGTCTGTTCCGCCCTGTAGACCCTTCTGCCCACTGTCAATCCCTAAACCTCGGAATTCTGTCCGAAAAAAACCCAATTGACGTTTTTGCCCAATTGAAAAAAAAAATCCTGTTCACAGGTTTACAAAAAAACAACAAAATACCTGCCTCTAGCTCTACCCACGTGTATCCTAGCCTTGTGACCCTTCCACGCTAGTAGTGCAGTACATACAATTGCAATAAACTTAACTTTATAAAGCTAAAATAACCCTCAGATACCACAATACTCTTCAATTAAAATGATTAGCAAAATTAAGTAAGCAAAAATAAAGCAAATGAAAATAAACGGAAACTTAGCTTCGTGCGAGTGAGCGACCTTTGTCCTTTTGTGCCACACGTGCTCCACGTGGTCTCGTCGATAACGATAACTTCCCCAAAAACTGGGTAAGAAAAACCTTGCAGCTGCTCTTCCCGCGGTGTAGATAAGTACCCAGTACTATTCTTCCGTAAAAACGATTTACAATCGAGTAACTAAAAAACGCGTTCACTGATTTTTCGAAGCACCCTCACTCTGCCACTCTGCCGCGCTTCCTTTTTTCCAAGACGCCATTGAATAACTAAATATAATTTCTGCCAATAGATGGCATTGCATGCATGTCCAGATGGACTGGCAATGCCATACAAAGCCACCTCAGGACAGGAATCAAAAACCCGTTATACAGATTTCTTAGGTCATCTACTGGTGAATCGATAACAGACAAATCAAAATATTATCAAACCCCAAAAGTGATCAAATTAGTACATTTTTCCCTGATTTAGACAGTTGTGGTGTTTCGATACCTAACCGAACCACAAACATTGTAATGAAAACATTTCTGATGTTATTCACCTATCTTTATAAAATAATTAAATACATGCGAAATGATACAAATAATTTATAATTTTTTTATACGATGATGAAAACTATGATAATAACTTATCAAAAACTAAAGTTTGTTGCTGTTCGGCATATAATAATCAATCATTTTTCTTTTTTGCAGGTTGTTAGTCAAGTGGCCCATCAACAAGGTTTCGATTTGGAATTGGGCTATCGATTGTTGGCAGTGTGCGCGACACATCGAGACAAATTCACACCAAAAGCTGCAGGTAGGAAACATGAACATGTTTTACTGTTCTTATCAAACTATTTTTAAGCCTAGTGCACATCAAAGAAAGCACGGAGCAAAAGCAAGGTTTTTGAAAACATGTTTGTCGATAAAAGTTTGTTTACCAAGTTTTCGAACCAATGTTTCAGCAAACCTCTAGGCTTTTTGCTTTCAAAAAACATTTTGCTGATCGTTCAAGAAGCGGTGGGGATCACAGGAAACAAATGTTTCTACTTTATGGCGCTTTTACCAACGCATGTACGCAAGTTTTTCGAAAGCATGTTTTTGATAAAAGTTTGCATATTAAGTTTCCGCCCCAATGTTTCAGCAAACTTCTAGGCTTTTTTGCTTTCAAAAAACATTTCACCATTCGTTTAAAAAGCGATTGGAATCAAAGGAAACAAATGTTTCCACTTTATGGCGCTTGTACCAACGCAAGTACGCAAGGTTTTCGATATAAGTTTGCTTACTAAGTTTCCGTCCCAATGTTTCAGCAAACTTCTAGGCTTTTTGCTTCCAAAAAACATTTTACCGATTGTTCAAGAAGCGGTTGGAATCAAAGGAAACAAATGTTTCCACTTTATGGCGCTTGTACCAACGCATGTACACAAGGTTTTCGACAAAAGTTTGCTTACTAAGTTTCCGTCCCAAGGTTTCAGCAAACTTTTAGGCTTTTTTGCTTTCAAAAAACATTTTGCCGATCGTTCCAGAAGCAGTCGGGATCACAGGAGACAAATGTTTCTACTTTACGGCGCTTGCACCAACGCATGTATGCCAGGTTTTCGATAAAAGCCTGCTTACCAAGTTTCCGTCCAAATGTTTCAGCAAACTTCTATGCTTTTGGAAACATGTTTTAGCAAACATGTAGGCTTTTTTGTTTTTAAAAACCATTTCGCTGATCGTCCAAGAGGCGATCGGGATCAAAGGAAACAAATGTTTCTACTTTACAGCGCTTGTACTAACGCATGTAGGCAATGTTTTCGATAGCACGTTTTCGATAAAACTTTGCTTACCAAGTTTCCGTCCCAATGTTTCAGTAAACTTCTTGACTTTTTGCTGTCAAAAGCATGCTTTTGAAATCTTTCACCGACCATCCAAGAGGCGGTCAGGATAAAAGAAAACAAATGTTTCTGCTTTATGGCGCTTGCACCTAGGATGTACTCTGTCGCCGTACCACGCTGCCTCATTTCAAAACTTTTGCTCCATTTTTCCTTTTTTTTGGTATTTACACCTCTGCTTTTAGAAGCATGATTTTGAAAGCATGTTTTAGTGTTTTCTGCTTTTGCTCCGCGCTTACGCTGGTGTGGACCCGGCTTTAGTCGTGTATGTTTCCGGATTTAAAAAAAGTTCAACAAAACAAGATGTGTTCAGAGTCAGTGATCAGTTATAGTTTTGATTAATCGAAATTCAGACATGAGTAGTTAGAAGTACGAGAATTTAAAACAACTTCTTTTAAATTGATAACCAAGACTCTTTGAAATAAGTTGCCAAGCGATGGCCAATTTATCATTGATGAAAATTACAAAATCGATTATTTGCAGATTATTTGCACTTGTCTTAATACCACTTAGTTAATTTTCATCCATTTTCGAAATGTAATTAATTCAAATGTTTGCCAGAATTGTAGCTTCATATGATGAAATTCGTTCGTTATAATATTTTGACATGTTTCATTCGAGGAAAGGTAACATGCATCATGTGTATTAATAGATAAATACCCTGAAAACGATTCGTAATTTCCATTTACATGTTTTGTTAGATTTGTTTTCAGAGACAGTTTCTATTAACATTATCAATTGGCCTACTTTATCATTTCAGCTATGACATTGTTTGCAATCGATTATGTTTATATTACGGCTTTTGTCACGGGCTTCATTTTTGACAAATGCTTTGCCAATAAACTAGCTACATCATGTCACATTTTAATGATGAAGTACAATTTTGGTTTTGGAACAACGTATTTATAAACTGGTCACTTAATTAACCGTTCAAAACAATCAACAACTAGAAGTTTTAAGTGTGGAAATTGTGCTATAGCTAGTTTTTCTTCAAAATGTTTATTGATTAATACGAGAGGCGGTCAAAAAGTCTTGCATATTCGTTTATTATTCGAAAACCGGATGTCGTACAAAAAAATTGAAATAGCCAATTTAAAGAGCGGGAAATTTGGATTTAAGGTCCCTACATGGCGCCACAATTCATGCAGAATTTCGAACAAACTATCAAAAACAAAATGGAATCTTCGCGTTGGCTATGATACGCGGTGCGGTCAAAAAGTCTAGCATATTTGTTTATTATTCAAAAACCGGATGTTGTACAAAAAAATTGAAATAGCCATTTTAAAGAACGGGGAATTTGGTTTTAAGTCACTACATGGCGCTATAATTCATGCAGAATTTCGAACAAAATATCAAAAACAAAATAGAACCTTCGCGTTGGCTATGATGCGCTGTGCGGTCAAAAAGTCTAGCATATTTGCTTATTATTCGAAAACCAGATGTCGTACAAAAAAATTGAAATAGCCAATTTAGAGAGCAGGAAATTTGGATTTTAGTTCCCTACATGGCGCCACAATTCATGCAGAATTTCGAACAAACTATCAAAAACAAAATGGCGCCTTACTCGAAAGCGTTCGCGCGAGAGGACCAAAAAGGTGTTATTCGTTTTTTAGCGTTGAAAGGCATGAAACCGAGTGAAATTTATAGTAAAATGTTAGGAGTTTATGTCGAGAAATGTGTTTCACGAATTACGGTACAGAGGTGGTGTTTAAACCTAAAGAAAGGACGCCAAACTGTAACTGACAAAAATAGAAGTCTCCATTCTGCCCATTCCACAGCTCACGAGATCAACATGTTTGGGTGGGGAAACATCGAAACATCCGCCATACATCCCCAAGACCTTTCACCGAGCGACTTCCATATCTTTAGTCCACTAAAGGAACACTCGAGTAGTCAAAAATTCTAAACAGACGATGATGCGAAACTTGCGGTTCGGCAGTATCCGCATGGCCAACGTAACGCATTTTACGAGAGGGGTTTAAACAATCTCATCAAATGTTGGGGATAAATGTGTCAAAAAACTCGGGTCCTACATTAAAAAATAGCAAATTTTCTACTAATTAAAATGGCTATTTTAGTTTTTTTGTACGACATCTAGTTTTCGAATAATAAACGAATATGCAAGATTTTTTGACCGCCCTTCGTATATTTCTTGAACATTTCCGTGAATACATTTACAATGAATGTTAATGACAAACTATTCGTACATATCTAGTAAATCAGTTTTAGAGGCTTCATCAAGTTGAATCTTTTGTTAAAAATTTTGGTAATTTATGTCGTCGTACTGCAGAAATCTTATATGAATCCAAACATAAATTTTCCTTCTGTAATATATGTAAATTATGATAAACTTGTTGGTAACGTTAAAGTTGTCGGCTCTTGTGGGAATTTGGTGAACGTAATTTTTGAATGGACCCTCACTGGTGAAAAAAACAATAGAAACCAATAGAGATTTCTATTGGTTTCTATTGTTATTTGTACACTATTGGTTTTAATTGTTTTTTATGGTTCCTGTATTGACTTCTATTGGCTTCTATGGTTTAGCTGTATTGTCTGAACAATAGAAAACCATAGAAAACAATAAAACCAATAGAAATTTTTATTGATACCAATAGAAAACAACGTTCCAAATAACAATAGAAAACAATAGAAACAAATAGAGATTTCTATTGGTTTTAATTGTTTTTTATGGTTCCTGTATTGACTTCTATTGGCTTCTATGGTTTAGCTGTATTGACTGAACAATAGAAAACCATAGAAAACAATTGAAACCAATTGAAACCAATTAAACCAATAGAAATTTTTATTGATACCAATAGAAAACAACGTTCCAAATAACAATAGAAACCAACAGAGATTTCTATTGGTTTCTATTGTTATTTGGACACTTTATTGGTTTTAATTGTTTTTTATGGTTTCTGTATTGACTTCTATGGTTTAGCTGTATTGACTGAACAATAGAAAACAATAGAAAACCATAGAAAACATTTGAAACCAATAAAACCAATAGAAATTTGTATTGATACCAATAGAAAACAACGTTTCAAATAACAATAGAAACCAATAAAACCAATAGAAATTTTTATTGATACCAATAGAAAACAACGTTCCAAATAACAATAGAAAACAATTGAAATCTCTATTGTTTTTTTCACCAGGGCTGTACATTGCCAACCAACGAGCCATATAATGACGTGAGTTCATGTCTAAAATGTGGGAGATTAGCACTTGCCCTATTGTGCTGCTCACTGCAATCTATAGCACCTTCTCTCCTTTTCCAACCATTTGCTCTTCATAATTCAAGTTAAGGGGGGCACAGCCGCCTTCACGGGTCATTGACGAGTTATCGGGGTCTAAAGGAATTCATTACTGAGCTTAGCTTAAACTTCATTTCGTCGGCTTAAGTGCGCTCCGAGGCAACCTGTCGTGAAATCGCTGCTCCTCCTTCTCTCCGCCTCCCTAATCGTGATCTCGTTTGGCGCCCTCTATCAAATTGGCGTCTTTTTTCATCGATCATTAGTATGTTAGGGCACATGCTCAAAACGCACAATTTAAAGGGTGAAAATTAATGTACACAAGGAGTGTTTGATCAAGTGAATGGTGTGGGGAACTAGGGATTTTTGTGAGGTTGGTGCTGTTGGGTAACACTGTTAATAAAGTATGAATAAATCCAAGATGGCGATCGTGCAAGTTATTTCTATGCTTTAATCTACACAGATATCACTAAAATACCAGGGAGTGACCACAAATGGAAAACAGACACACAGACATTCTTTGAAGTTTTGTAGCCGGAAACTCGTTTAAAATGGCTGATGTATCCCAAAATGGCGGAAGAAACTGCACTTGTCCTCATGTTTCTGCTGATTGTTGCCTGACCTGCATTCGAACATGCCCCCAAATGTGTTTTAAGCCGATGCCGGCGGTCGAGTGGGTCACGTGCTTGCCTCTCGATCCTAACGTGCGGTGTTCGCTCCCCGGTCGAGGTCGGTGGACATTTTTACGAATGTGAGAAATTCTTTAAGCGGCCGCTCTTTCGGATGGGAGTTTAATCCGAGGTCCTGTGTAGATTGTTGCACGGTAAAAAAAACCTCGAGTGGGAGTGGAAGTCTACCTCGTAGGCAAATTTCCAGGTAGGTTTGTTTGTTTATTGATTTTTAACGTTGGCCTATTTCTGCAACACGAGGGGCTAAACAACAGCACCAGGGAATGGGCCTTAATCACTACCTGGAAATTTAGCCTGCAATGGGAGACTTCCACCCCCTCTCGAGGGGTGCAACAATCTGCACGGGACCTCAGTTTAAAGTCTCATATGGTAAAGTCGCCACTTAGGGAATTTCTCCCATTCGTAAAAATTCCCACCGACCTCTGGAGCGCACCCCGCACCTTAGGATCGAGAGGCAAGAGCGTAACCCACTCAACCGCTAGCGTCACTTTCCAGGTAGATGATGAAGGCCCGCTCCCTGACGTTGGTGTTTAGCCCTCATGTTGCAGAAATAAGCCAACCTTCTTTTGCACACAACTGAATTTCAGCTAGGCAAACACTAGCGATTTTTTTCACCTTTGGATCAGCCAAAACCTGTTTGTCATTACCATAAACAGGTTTTTGGTAATAAAATCACCCGCAGAATGGAACCGGTTTCTATTGTTTAGTTAAGGAGATTAAAAAGTCACCCGCGGTTCCATTGAAACTAATGCGTTTCATTTTCGTGATTAAATAGTTGCTCAGAAAACATCGCTAGTGTGCGCCTAGCCTAAAAATCAACAAACAAACGTGTCATGTCCGCGTGCAGACGATGCATGGTTTCTATAGTGAACTGCTGGAAGCGCAACCGTGCCGTTGCCACCAGACGGCGTTGGATCCCGTCTTCAGCGCTTCTCCATCCATCAGAACCATTAGCATTACCGGGGATGAAATCGTTGGCAGTGCCCTGATTTCCCTCTGCAAATTCCTCCGCGTCTCCTCCCACGGTGCGCGCTTGATTTGCATTGATCTTTAATGGGGTTGACAGCCACGATGCGTGCGAGGCAATCTGTTACTATGACAACAATGAGCATCTCATTTGCTATGCACAATTATTTTCGACGAGTGCTTACAATAGAAATGTCGTCAAGGGTTTGTTCGCCTCGCATATGGATTGTAATTTATACCCCCTTCACGGAACGGCGGCGAAAAAGAAGCGCGAACCGACCGATTCCAGAGCCCTCCTCACATCCATCACCCTCGATTCCTCTGCATCAAACGTCTGGAATTAAAGAAACCCCCTCTCCAACGAGAGACTTTAATAACGGACTCCGATAAATCAACAGTCAGCACAGCGCCACCTGCATTCAAGTTGGATCCAAGAAGCGACTCCAGCGCAGGAAAAAGATACCGAGATTTGGAGAACATTAATGGAATGGTTTTTTTCCCTTTTTCTCCACATGTCTGAGCAAAAGGTCCCTTGGAAAAGCATTGATCTATGATAAATCATCCTAACAAGGGCAGTGAACTTCTCTTTAGAGCTAGGTCCTGGAAGGATATGGAATGATGTGGAACTTGTTCTTAGATCATCTTCATTTCTCATGAGTCGACTACTTTCTAGAGATGTTGAGAATGTTGAAAATGTTGAGAAGATGCTGATCTTGGTTGGTTGGTAGTTTGGGTAGGGTTTAAGTGCCCAACAAGTAGTTGGTGAATCCTGTAGACGGTCAGCGGGATTAACCGGCTGAGCATTGCACGCGTAATGCTCAAATTCGCACTCAAGAAGGGACAAGATACAGACTAGGCTCCAGTTCCAAAAAAACATCTTAAGTTAGCCGATGCTGGTCTTAATGCAGCATACTCACAATAACTTGTTGCTGAGGGATAAGGGGATGTTGCCGCGAGAAGACAACGTGACTAGATGACAGCGGCGTGTCGTGTCTTAAAACTGTGTCATGTGCACCAAAAGAAACATTTAGAAACATACACATGCTACCTTGGTGTGTCCAGAAGTGTTTGTGAAACATGTGTCGAAAAATGTCGATTTTCTAATATATTTCGATGATTCCTGGCGATTGCTCAAGAGGCGGTCTGGATTAAAGAAATTTGCGACGCATGTTTCGAAAAACATACTAAAACTTTGTTTCAGTGTTTCTTGTGTGTGTTTTATGTGTTTCTGTATGTTTCCTCTGGTGCATAACGACCTTAAGCCTAATCCACACCAACGAAAGCACGGAGGGAAAGCAAGGCTTTTGACCAAGTTTTCGTCCCAATGTTTCAGCAAACTTTTAGGCTTTTTTTTCTTTGAAGCATGTTTTCGCCTATCGTACAACTTGGTACCGCGCAGGCGCCACGTTTTCCTGTTTTTTTGGTACTTACCCCTCAGCTTCTGAAAACATGTTTTCGTGTTTCCATGTTTTCTGCTCTGGATCCGTGCTTTCGTTGGTGTGAACCCGAATAACAAACACTTCATCGCACTCTAAATGTACTCTGCTATAAATTCGCTAATTGCATCAGGTTTTTTTTTCTGAGTTCTGCAATGAGAAAGTTTTTGTTTTCACTTTTGGTAGTACTTTGTTTTTTTTATTTTCGAAATACAAAATAATGGCGCCATAAAACAGGCTCATCAAGTTCGGGTTGCGAATAATTAATTCTATAAAATCCTTATCAATATTTTGTTTGGGTTTCATTTCTAATTCAAATGTTTACAAAAAAAAGACCTCTTCCATGAACAAATACATTGGCTTAATATCCTCGCGTGTTTAGGGTTTTTATTGCAATAAAATAATGTACGCAGCTAGGATATGTAATGATTCAACTGAATAATTAATTAAGTCTATGATGTTTTACTGAATTATATTACATTGAAACATGCTCGTGTAAAGGTTGTGGCATTTGTTGTTTTTATTTTATTTTTAAATTTTTTGGGCAGTATCAATGAAGTGGTCGATGAAGCGTTAAAACAAATCTATCAGTTAATATTTTTCAGTGTTTTATCAGTCAATAATACAATACGAGAGGCGGCCAAAAAGTCATGCATATTCGTTTATTATTCGAAAACCAGATGTCTTACAAAAAAACTGAAATAGCCATTTTAAAGAGCATGAAATTTTGGTTTTAGGTCACTACGTGGCGTCACAATACATGCAGAATTTCCAACAAACTATCAAAAATAAAATGGCGCTTCACTCGAAGACGTTGACGCGAGACGAACAACAAAGCATTATTCGTTTTTCAGTGTTGAAAGGCGTGAAACCTGAGTGAAATTTGTAGTGAAATGTTAGGAGTTTAAGGTGACAAATGTGTTTCACGAAATACGGCACAGAGGTGGTGTTTAAACTTTAAGAAAAGACGCGAAACTGTAACGGTCAAAAAGAGAAGTCCCCATTCTGCCCATGCCACAACCCGCAAGATCATGTTTGTGTGGGGAAACATGGAAACATCCGCCATACATACCCGAACTTTCACCGAGCGACTTCCATCTCTTTGGTCCACTGAAGGAACACTCGAGTGGTCAAAAATTCCACACGGACGATGATGCGAAACTCGCGGTTCGGCAATATCCGCATAGCCAACGTAACGCATTTTACGAGAGTGGTTGAAACAATCTCATCAAACGTTGGGATTTAATTTTACCCAAACTCGGGTCCTACATTCAAAATTAGCAAATTTCCTGCTCATTAAAATGGTTATTTCAGTTTTTTTGTACGACATCTGGTTTTCGAATACTAACCGAATATGCAACACATCTTGACCACCCCTCGTACTTGCAGGACACATTAGGTCCTATCATCATGGTCAAGGCTCACCATGCCCCATTGACATTGAGTGCATTTTTTGAGGCATCATAGCCTGTAAAGATTAATTTCCGGTGTCGTATCAAGCTAGTGCTTACTAAGTTAATCGGCAAGTGACAGAACCAACAAGTTTGTGAATGTCAACACCTGGAAGGGCATATGCAAATTAGCATGAGAAGGGTGCTAGTGCGCAGAATCTGGTTTAGGATATTTGCCATCGCCTATATATCTACGTTGTTTACTAGAAGTACTTGTCAATAGGCTGCAAATGCAAGCAACGCGTTCATGGATGCTAAATTAGCATCTACAGCTCGAAGCAAATCGTCGAATTGTTTCTCGCCCATTTTCATCTAGGCACCGACATCATTAGTGGTTGTATATAAAAGGAGCTTTAATTACAATCTTAAATGAGTGACAGCGTTGCGTTGTTTCTTACGCTGAAATGAGCTTTCGCAGTTATCGGAGTGCGTAAAAAGCGATTTCTTTTACTCTTCGCTTGTCTCGAGTCTTATTAAAAGCGCCTAGGAAGTGGAAATCTCTGTACTTCTCTCCTTTGGCGCAAACAGTATATTGATCTAATTGAGATAACAGTCAATAAGAGTTTAATATATCCACGAAGAAGCCGATAGGGGGAGTTCAAATCTTGGCAACAGGCGCACTCGACTTTCGGAACAAGCCCTATATAAGGGGTACTCAAACAAACTTTTCACTTTGGCAGGTAGGCAGTTGGGGAGGGAGACGCCTGCACTCTGTCCAGGGTTAACCTTGGGTATATCCCTGTTGACATTCTTTTCATTTATGCAAATATCCCACATTCAAATGTTTTATATATTTTTTATAAAAAAAATAGGTGAAAAAATATATAAAATATATACAAAAATATAAAGAAAATATACAAA
>JAQGAE010005277.1:0-11455 GCA_034696685.1 Julus scandinavius
AAACATGCTTTTTCAACATGTTTTCAAAAACTCTGCTTTTGCTTTTGCTTTTGGTGCGGTGAAGTCCCACCTTTAGATGCTGGGTTCGCTCCCAGGTTGAGGTCGGTGGGAATTTTTACGGATGGGAGAAACGGATGGCTTTTTCGGATGAAAGTTTAAAACGAGGTCCAGTGTTGATTGTTGCACGTTAAAGACCCCTCGAGAGGGGGGGCAGTCCCCTCTCATAGGCAAAATTCCCAGGCAGGTGTTGAAGGCTCATCCCCTGGCATTGGTGTTTAGCCCTCGCGTGTTGCAGAAATAGGCCAACGTTAAAAATCAACAAAACAAACCGCAGTTGTTTCCAGGCTAATGCCATGATAGCTCCTCTGAAAATCAGCCCCGAACATGCTTCTTCCTCTCTTGATATCTATTATAAATAACCAAAACAAACCAAAATACAAATCCAAAAATACTGATACAAATTGCCAGGTGCATGGGCCGAGTCCCACTGTGCATATGCGCTTAATTTTCATGGCAATGAGTAGCTTTTTTAATGTGGTTTTTTTCCTGTTCACCATTCCACACTATACTATATATATATATATATATCACCGGCTTAGGCACTTCACAAACTTGCATGTAGTTTGTGCAAATTTTTTGAGGAGTAAATCTGTGCTACAGCTAATTTAGGGGTATTCGTAGTTGCAATGAGCGGTAGTAAAAACTTGTTTCCTAAAAATCGTATAAAATCTAATAAAAATCAATATTCTAATTTTATTACCATAAAATGTGGATACTTTGGCCAAAACTTGCATGAGTTTCAGCAATTTTTATAATTTTATTCTGCAATTGATTTTCAGAAAGCAGAGACCAACTTGTTTTTGTTTTATTTTTCGCGATGTAAGGCTTAAATCAGCTGACAACCTTGCAATAAAGTAATAGTCACGTTATGATTATATGAACTCCATAAATGGGCATTAAACGCCATATATGGCCATAAATGTGGAAAATATCTTATATGGACATATCAATAAGGGACATGCTATGTATATAACTTTTCCACTAGGGATATCCACTTGGGGCACTGGTCCAAAGTAACTTTGTGCATAAATTGATAGGAATATCACTGAACCTGTTTAACCGACAATAAAAATAACGCCATATTCTAGAAAGAGGAAAGTTGATTCTAATTGACCTGGTAATTTTCCGCTCGTAATTATTGAACACTTCTTCCGAATTCGATAAAAAATCATCTAAAACTGGCCCAACTGTTTCAATTTTCCTATTCTATTTCCTCATATAAGTTCCATTCCTGTATTATTTCATCGAAGTGTAACCCGTGTGCATGGTTCAGTTTTAAAAACGCTTTAAGCCTGATTTTCATGTTTATTTTTCATAATCTATAGTTACTCATACGAAAACTGCGCAATCAAAAATGTAAACAATACATTAATATACTGCATGTAATAAATTATAACAATAAATGCAATAAATCTTTAGAAAAAATGGGGGAACATATAGTTTGCAACTTGCATGCAAATTTACTATAAGTTGACTGCTTTTCAAATAATTGTAGACATATGATCATGGAAAACAATAACCAGAAAATATCAGTTCACGACCAGTTTCTCATCAGTTTTTGAGTTTATGAACAAGTAAACAACTTGTTCCATAAATGGACCCAATTAAACAATCAATTCTTAATTCGTTTTTTTTTTTTTTTTTTTAAGAATTAAGTTTTTTTTATACATATACAGAATGAGTAGTTCTCGATAAAACTTTTAGAAAACAAGAACGTTTGTAATCATCCATTGTGAGTATACATTTTTGTAATCGAGTGCATTCTACTCATGTTTTGAGTACATGAACATACAATTACTTTTGTAAATTTTGTATTCAAATTACTCTTTGTACTCGGTATTCTTTTACTCGCTACTCAAATTCATTTAATGTACTCGATTACTGCCCAACACTGCCATATGCAGTATATTCGTCAAATTTTATCAAAACTTTCTCATGGGTTAGTCTGCTTTCAGTGGCTTTCACACACACACCTTGTACAAGGCTACTATTTTGACTGCAAGGGCCAGCATGAATGAAACCCACTTACAAAATTTGTATATGTCAAGATAATATACGATTATAGTGTAAGTCGTTTCCTCAGAAACGAGTAACTATTTTTAGATTGTACGCAATTGTTTGCTTTTATGAAAACTCCTTTGATTTATGAACATCTACCCACACAGATTTAGTTTCAAACGCCACCGCAGTAGCCAGCCATTAGCCGGCTGGCGGCTTGGTTAAAATTTTAGAACACTTGCTGGCGTTCTATTTTCATTTTAAGATTCCTGTTTCATCTGTTGTTAATCCGTGTTTAATTCTATCGTATTCTTCGGACAAGATCATCAAGAACACGATTGTTTTGGTAGGGAACAATAGGCATATTTTTTTTATAATCTTTCATTTAAGATGCATAACCCGAAAAAGATGTCTGTCCAGATGGTAAACTATATGATCTTCACTTGCCCTTTGGCCAAACATAAGCTTACTTTAATTCAAAAAACAAAACAACTGCTATGAAAGTTGTTCGTGACAACGTTTAGTTTTATAAATCACCTGGTTTTCAAGTTATTCATACTACTAGAAAATTAGCCTGCAGCCAAATTTCCGGCCTCATGGCAACTGCTTTGAATTTCATTTTATGGTTACACAAGCAGGTAAGACGTCTGAAAAACGAATATTGTAAAAATCTTGAGTTGTGTCACGTGATGCCGTCTGCAGAGGCACGTCTGCTAAACCATGACGTTGCTCCGCGTAAGGTCCATTGGTTTCGTTTGCACCTGTTGTTTCAAGAACCACCCCTTATTTAAAAAAAAAATACATTCCAACATTATTCTAAACTATTTGGACGAATTGTTTTACTTGATGGCAAATAGTTGTTGAAACGGGAGTAGCTTTCGAATCTTTACTATTGCAGCTATCCGCTTTATGGCCATTTTAAGGGGGTAGTAAATTGAGCAACTGCCATATTTCTTGAAGAAGAATGACTCGTTTGGTATACGTAAGTAAAGCGTGGACGGTGAAATAGGGTGGGGTCATAAACTAGAAACTATACGACAACGAAAATAATGAACCAACGTATAGGAGTAATTTCACCGCATTTTCAATTCCTTCCCAAACTACCGAAGATGAAATCAGAAATAAATTCAGCCCAAAGAGTCGTTTTTATTTTATCATTGTCGTGGTTGTCATATTAAGAATCGGTCAAGCTTAGAAGAATTATTTTTCTGAGGATCCTAGCTTTAGTTTCCTCAAATTTACCCCTCGAAGATGGTGCAAGTTTACATATCGTCTCTTAAACATATGCACCCTATTTGGCGCCGAAACCCAGCTTGAATGACAGACTGGAGACAAACGTTTTGTTTCTCTGATAATATACGATTATAGCATAAGTGGTTTCCTCCATTGTCTATTTTTAGATTTTTATTTTGTCTTTTTTTTTTTTTGCGTTTGTAATACCTTTGTTTTACAAACATGTTGTCCGAGAATTTGGAAGTTGCCAGCCCGCGAACTTATTTTCAACGTAAGCTTTTCTTTAACTTTGGGTTTTTTCATTTGGTTTTCGCCTTTGTTGACCCGCGTTAATAGGCGTGAAACCGCATTTAGTAGCTGACGGACGTAGTCTTGTTGTTAGGGTATCGCTTTTCGTATTTTTTTTTACTCTTCTGGCAGTGTGGGGGAAAGGCGAAATACAGGACCAAGGTCAGGATTGCAGAGCCCTGGTTTGATTTGTAGTTCGACCTAAATAGCGCGTTTAAAAATGCTGCTGTAAGTAAGCCTGTAGAAAAAAAAGCGTTTTATAAATCATGATAAATTAGAAAATTCAGCGGGGATCGGTATATGTTTCCTGTCTCTGAACAAAGCACCTGTGGATTCAGGCTTTGGGGTTTGAATGACGTCGTATCGCTATTGCTGAATATAACTCAACAACTAAACTGGATCAATGAGATTTGATGGGGTTTACTGACTTATAACATAATTTAATCTATTTAGTAAATGGTGATGGCATCTGAAGAAAATTAGAATTTTGTCAAAACTTTATACCAATTATTTAATAAATAAGTCTTATTTTAAAGCTTTCTTCTTAATATGCACATCTATGACATCAGATGTCCCAGCTTCATGCCCAAATACAGTAGAACCTGTCTAAATGCATCCTGTGTAAATGAATAACCTCTCTAAAAGCATAAAATGTGCTGGTCTCGACTTGACAAACCGTACCGTATATAAATGAACCTGCCTAAAAGCATATTTCTCACCGATCCCAAGAGTATGCTTTTATACAGGGTCTACTGTAATTCATATTCGCGATATGAATGTGGGTTTAGAGTTAAGACCCAGGCTACTTCGTGATACCACTACAACACCATAAGCCATAAATACATATACCCCGCTACGTAATTTAAGACGGATACAAGCTACTAGTGTCGTTTTTTTACGACAACTTTATGCTCCCCTAGCAACCCACGAAGTCTCCAAGTAAACCCCAGAAAGACGCATATAACCCTCCCTAGTTTTAAGTTTAAATATTCGTCCATGGTCGCATTCGGTCACCATGGCAATGACCTTGACACGGTTCCAAGGTCGCTGCAATTGAAATCCTGAAATTGGATGAGTGTTAGGAGGTAACCTACTTTTAGATGCTATTATGTGGCTTGGAATTACTTGTTGCATAAAACCGCAAGGTAAATATACTTGAGGCAAAGCCATCTAAAGGATGGCATATACACAAGCCTCGTTTTGTAAAAAGTTGTATTAAAAGGGTCTATTGATGAATAAGACAAAGGACGTACATGTAAACGTACAATTATTGGGTTTGATATACATAGTATACAGTACTTCAGTCTTCATGTATACAGTTTAAAAACTACATATATATATGCAATTCACAATCTCTAAAACATGGACAAAGGATCTTCGTGCTCATTATACTGTAGTTTAACTGGTATGAGAATAAGTTTTAATAACATTCATGAAACTTAAGTTTGGAAAATAGTTTGTCAACAACAGGGGTGGTACTCAGGGGTACATTTCGCACATGTGTGCAGTTTGTTTAATCAGTTAATTGGCCTTACTGCTGCTTATTGTACATGTGCTGACCAAGTTTTTAAAATGCCTTCTAACTGGCTGGACCTACTGCAATGGGGCTTGTAGATGTGCCAAGATGCATTTGTGCCCATTTCACAAAATGCACTCAATTTGTGGACCTTGGTAGAGCTGCTTGAATATAATGGGCATGTGCAGCATAGTAGAATGTGGGCCAAATGCAGATAGCCCAAATGCCCAAGTGAAAAGTTATTTTGAGTACCCTGTAATAATGGTAAGTTGCTAAAAACGTGCATTGCTTTGTTGCCCTATAGTCCACCATACAGAATATTCTGCTGCAAATGAATGTTTTTAGCACGATTCCATGGCATAATAGAATGGCCCTTAACTAGCACATTGCACATACTATATACTTTTATTTCAAAACTGTATTATTTTGAAACTTTGAATGCGACAAACATGATATAGTAAAAGATATTCATTAAGTGATTGATGGAAATTCTGAGAAATTAAAAACGTTTTATAAAAGTACAATGTGCAGTTTTGGCCGGTATTTGGATAAAGTGAAATATATCTATATATAATAATACCGTAGTTTGTAGATCTCCCTTTTCTGGACGAACTGGACGTAACACACAGACAAACCATACACCAAACTGCTCAGTTTGGCGTCGCATTCCTGCATGTGGAATGAAAAATTTAGAAAAAATTAGTAGTGGCATACAACTAAGCCACTTATAGCTTAATCCCTATAGGGCCAGTATGTATTTTGGTGTAACAATATGGTGGCAAGGCAAACTAGCATAATTTGTTATATGGTGTAGTCATTAGTGCCTATGTGTTTTCTATCTGGACAAGAGTAGCAATATGGCAGCAACCTTCGCATTTAAAAAATCTTAAAATGTAAATATGAAGTGTAAGAAATGTCATACACTGAGTTATTTGTAACCATGTGTGTAATTGTGTGTTGCCCGGTTAGCTCAGTTGGTAGAGTATTGGACTTTTAATCCAAGGGTCTTGGGTTCAAATCCCATATCAGGCGTTTCTTTTTAATTTTGTAATGCAATCATTAATTGCTACGAAACCTACCTCACTGTGATCATTTACCATTAAAAGTAGAATACATTAAAAAAAATTGCATTACATTAGCGTCGACCATCTGTGAAAGAAACCAAGGTCTGCTATAGACATTTTATGGTTTTCCTATATTTATTTTTAAAACAAATAAAAAACAATTAAAAAAGCTATGCCTGATGTAACAATAATGAGCTCAATTAACTCCAATTCAACCACTTACTGTTGTGCTAATGGAACATCCTTTACACCTTTTGTTTAATTCACGCATTTTCTTATTAACATTTACTACTTTTAATGTTTATATTTAACAATATTTTTCCATGCATGTATATTGCAGTACATAGTTTGCATATCTTGAAATTTAATCGAAGTATTGTTAGTTCCTGTGATTTTCACGGGTTACCAACTAGTGATGTTAGAATTGGCAATGTGAGTATAAACTTCAAGGTGATGAATACCAAAACATGCACAGGAGAGAAAAAACTAATTTTGGAATAACATTAGGATTGAAGAACTGTAGTTGAATAAATTTACTGGATTAATTCGAATTTGTCATGATACCAATTAATTTTGTTTCAAATTTTAGGTGACAGAATGCAATCGCTAATGAATGCTCAAAGGGGAATCCAGGGCAGGCAACCACTAATTGCTGAAGCCCCAGATGACATCATCGAGATTTTCCCCAACGATGATGATTTCTATAAAGGGTTGACCTTTGACACCGGTAAGTTTCACTGTTTTTTTCTAAAATGACGATCTTGGTTATATCACGCTTGTACGTGCAAGTAGAAATGTTAATATCAAGTTGGATTGGCTTGTACAACCTAAAATCAATTTATACATAACATCAAGATCTGGTTAAAGAATGATTGGGTTTCCCAATGCATACTAAAGTTATGTTATTGAAGATATAGCATTTCTGTTAAATTTACAGAATGTTGGTAGTTGTCCTTTTTGCTGTGTAAATCGTGATGTACTCTTCTGGACCAATCTAACCTCTAGAATTTGAATCATCCTACAAGGGTTCCAATAGGAGTGCAGTGTTCCAACATACAAATGCAGTGCATCCACAGTTGTGTAGCCAGTTTCCTTTACGTATTTGACACTTTCTAGAAATACACGTTGGTTAAATTTTAGGCGTTAGTTCACTGCTCCAATATTTTTTGCTAAATGATGATCTCAAGAGAGATTATCAGTAATATAAACACCCAAATACTCACGGCAAAGTTGGACCCCACCCAAAACCATATTTAGGAGGGCAACTTTTCCGTTTACAGGAGACAAAGCATTACATAGTATTTCTCTTTAAAAGTATACATGTAAACCTTGGTAAGAAATACATTATACTATTATATATATATCAAATTAAGACATATTTTCCGTCTTAAATTCAGACACCGAAAACAAGATGCATAAAACGTCTGAAAATCGTCTACAAGCATTTGACACATAAAGTGTCTTAAATTAAGACATCTGTTTTTACAGTGTATGCATTATTATACCGAATCTAACAATTTTTACCTTTATTTTCTTATTTTTGATTTTCGTTTTAGAATACAAATATGCTCTTTAAATAACAAGAACGTGCTTAACGAAATTTGTATATCCAGTTTGTTCTTGAAATCTTCCAATAAAAACAGCAAATGAAGGGTAACCATTCTAGTCATGCATGTTGTGTATGGGATTTCTTAACTCTTCTTTAAGATGCCCAAATCAATTTCTGCTCAATTATTATGCATCAGAACTGCTTTTTTCTTCCCTCCATATCCAATCAAGATTTCTCTCAGGTTTGAAAGTAAAATTAAAATTGAGAAAACAAATGCATCCTGTAGTGTGTAAATGAAAAACCTCTCTAAAAGCATATACTGGAAAAACTAATGCTCTTTTTAGCATTCATAATGCAGTAGTTCTTCGATCTACAACACATGCTTGTAAGTTTGGATAACAATCATGGCATGCCCAGAATCGTACGTGTTAAATAAGATTATGGAATTATACTTATATGAATGATTGTTTCCCTGTTGTCATGCTTTGGTGTATAGCAACTGCATTTCACTCTTCTAAAAGCTCCTGAACACGCTATTAGATATCCAGGTTTTGGGGCAACCAGCCGTAACTCATTTTTAATTTTATCTTAAAGAATATTATATTGTTTGTTTATATTTTCTACGTTGACCGAAAGGCTACTCCGCCCAAGGAGCAGTCACGAAAATAGGTTTCAAGCGGTTGGCAGATCCTAGTTAGGATGAATAATTAACCCTAAGAGACCATTTTTTTTCCCCGTAAGGGGGCGAAGGGGTAATTTATTTTAGCCCCCTTATCCGCCATCAAGTCCCGGACCTATAACGGTGCATGCAGAAAACCGTCTCAACCCGATTAACCCCTCGCAAAAATTCCCAAATTGCCAGTGCAACGCACGCCCCGGTTTTTAATACATGGTTTGGGTAATCCCAACCATTAGGCCCAGAAAGTAAATAAATAAGGTACACCAAAAAAGTAATCCTTTTTTGGGGATTTTTATCAATGAAAAAAACTAGCTGTTAAACCTGTTGGCAATAACCGAGCGAAAACGAACCTGCTTTTTGTCCTCCCGACCCCACTTGCTGCAAAAATATCCAAATTTTAGTGAATAAAATACTGTGCTTTTACCGCTATAGGTGCCCCAACTTCGGCCAAAAAGTTCCGATTCACCTCCAATCGAACCAATCCTTCATCAGCAGGACCGGTCAGGCCACACGTACTACTACCACCAAGGTATAGTTAACAATTAATAATAATAATTATATTAACAATAATAATAGTAGCAAGTGAATATTTGGCGAAAAATTTCACCTAATGTTTTAATTTGATGAAATATTTAAAAACCTTTTTTCCAGACCGATGTATAACCCCCTGCGGTTCCAACATGAAACTCCAGGACTACGTACAAAAATCGCATCTTATGGGATTTCCTCCACAAACACCAGTTTACGGTTTTCTGGCCCAGACTCCACTCAGCATTTGAGCACCATTCCGTTCACCAACGAGAAACCATTGTGCTTTCTGACAGCGCCAATAGGCGCCCTCAAACAGTGGATGCGATACCGTGCCGAATTGCCAACCCTAGTAGAGGTTTTTGGTGAGTCTCATGAAATTAGTACAAATACTTCAAAAGTACAGTAATTGACGACTTTCTTAGATTTGTGCACTTTCAATGGACAAAACAAAACTGGTTGTGCATGTTCAATACTTTCAAAAACAGAAGAAAAAAAACCTAAATAATTGAGATTATAAACTAAATTTGAAAAAATACTAGGTTACTTTTGATAATGTAAAAATTAGTTTAATACAGTAATATTTATTATGCAGGGAACAACCTCTTATTTGAAAATAGCCTGAAAAAAATCCAATGTAAATAGGGAAAATGTGTACAATATTTTGGACAATTGTGGTAAGGGGCCATTCAAAAAGGACGTCCTCGAGATTCCTTTAAAAATGTATCCACCCACTGTCCACATGGTGTCCATTTTAGCCAAAATTCCCCCTCCCTCATAGCTACCAATTCCCCGACATTTTTCCAGGTTTATCTGATCAACGAAAATTTGCTGAACTCGAAGGGAATTTCCAGCATAAAATTGGTATTTAACACAAAGTTAGGCATAATTCCAGACATTCCTGAGGTTTTTAAAATTCAAATACATTTGGGACAGGGGACACGTAGTACATTTCTTCTACAAACTCAATTAAGGACTTTAATATCATAATATTTTTAGAAACATAATGCGAACATTATGCGAAGTCGTTTACTTTAAAATCATATACCTTTGTGGTAAAATTTGACCGTGCAGACAAAAATAATGTTTCTATTTTTATGGTTTTAGGAGTTCTGCAAAGTGTAAAGCCTGATCCGAAAGACCCCACCGTAAAATGGTTAAAGCTTAAGGATGGAAACCTGGAACTGGATAGTACTTTCTGCGAAATGGTAAGCCACTGTTCATCTACAGTAATACATCTATAGCTGGAAAATCTTAAAATTTCCTATGGTTTTTAGTATGAAGTATTAGTTGGGATTGACATACCAGAAGTGAACAAAAAACGATGTCGATGCATTTTTATGCAAATTTGAAAAATTTATTATAACTTTTTTGTTAAAAACGACTTACCATAATCGAAAGGAGGAGAAAGGGACGGAGTTTCATTTAAGTATGAGTTGTATGCATTGGCAGAGGGAATTTGCAGGAATTTTACTCCAGTACTGTTGGCTAAGCAATTTCTATGCTGGTATTAGAGTAAAGGGTTGAATTTAAAGGTCTTAAAAAACTAGGTTGTTTGTACAATTTTCCCCCGTGGAGAAATTTTAATAGCAATTAGCATATTTTAATAAAGGTAAGAAACAAACGAAACTAAAGCATACGTCACAATATTATGCGATAATCTTTGTAGTTTTTGGATAATTAAGCATAGCATAATAACATTCCAGAGGCGACTTTAGAGTGAAAACATTTTTCTTATATTTTAAATTTCATTTCAATTTAGCCACTGGATTCCTAAGTCCACTAAGACCTCTTTATTTTGAAGTAAAGCCATTTTTTTTTTCTTAATTTTAGGATCGTGAGTGTCCCAAGCTGACTCCACAGCAGTGGTGCAGGTAGGACAACCACATTTTTAAAATTTACACCAGGGAACCATGGATTATGGCATTTTTTGGGACGGTACCGATTACCTTACACATTTCCTAATGGCCGTTTGGGAATCGAGTGCACAATGCTCATCTTCGTTAGGATTGGAGGTTGGTGAGGGCATCACATGATGATCCTGCCTTTCCCCGGCCCCTTTCCGAATAGCGGTTATTGATATGGCCCGCTATGTTTCTGCTGGGGCCTGCAGCCTTAAATGTTGCAGAACATTGGCTACTACAGGGGGTGCCAGTATTTATGATTTTTACCTTCGACCCTACTGATTAATCAATGCTTGAATTCCAAGAATCCTAACTTGGCTGACAATAAACATTCGGAAGAAAGACAACTGGCTGTGCAGGTATCTAACGAAATCTTAACTAATTTGGTTGTTCCATTTCATACTTGTATTATCACGAAAACTCCTCTTGTTGTGGTGCTCCTAATGCAGTGGCGGCTCGTAGAAAAAATAAGTGGGGGGTGCTGCGAGTAACGCTGCGGAGTAATGCTGTGAAGCACGCCAGTGGCGTCTGCGGGAGCGACATGCCAGATTCCCACCTGACCGAAACCGAGCAGCTAACCGAGAAGTTAGGGTCTGAGCATGCGCACTTCGACGTTTCATTTTTCGGTCGAACTTA
>JAQGAE010005278.1:0-11454 GCA_034696685.1 Julus scandinavius
TTAGCCTCATTGGTTTTCTTCAAGTTAACCAATGGTCAACTGTTAACTTCCTTTGGTGCAATGCTTTTCCTAGTTTACTCACGGTTAACCTTAGGTTTAGCTTAACCTTTGTTGGTGCAACCGGCCCTTAGTGTCACATATTCCTTCATTTATATACAAATTACCTGAACATGTATATATTGAGCATATTTAATGTAGTATGAAACTTTCACAAACGAAACAGTAGCTTAAATTACCTTTATTTGAAACACCATGATACTACACTTGTTTAATAGAACATTTCCCCCTTGTCACACACTGTAAGCATCGAGAAAAGCTTTTTTTTTAGTAATAATATCACACTGGAACCAGAGGCTGCCACAAAAACGCTGTATTCGCCCCATTTGCCCCCAAACAACTGCACAACAAGCCACCGGAACTGGTAGAACAACAAAACAACCTGGCCATCGAATTTCCAGGGGAAGGGACAGTCCCCTCCCCACACACACAAGACGATTAAATCTATAAGATCAGGGCATAACGGCATCGCTATGTACACTATTATTTAAATTTGTTCGAAGCATACATGCATAATTGGTCCATTTCTCCCTCGCGCTCGACCCAAATAGGACGGCGGTCCCCCTGACCATCATGAAGTTTGCAAAGTGAGACATGCGCTGTTAACAGCAAAAAATTGGCGACGTCCCAATCAAAACGCACATTTCGTAAAAGGCGATTCGCTTAATTAGATGGAGAAAAATGAGCAGAAGACGCTTATTAGGGTCGAATTTCAGGCCAGTCAAAGTAGCAAGATTCGATTTTGCGTACAGGACATGTAGCGGGAGTCGATAAGACTCACACTGGCTAAGCTACGGCTAGTATTAAAATACACATAGGCATCAGGATGAGGACATTTGGAACAGATCAGAGCACGGAGATAGACAAAAGCGGCTAAGTTGTCTGCTAAATATAAAAAAAAATTCCGGCACTGTCATTCGCGCTGCACGCCACGTAGGGAGCTGCATGTTGGAGTTTGCATCATATCTAGAACTGCAGTTTGATTTTTTAGCTTAGTATTGCGAGTTGCCCGCAGCCGGATAAGAATATCAAATCTACCACAAGAATTTGTACTCTTGATACAACATTCAAGCGTCTAGCCAGAAGTTAGTAAACAGTTGTGCTACCCGCAATACATAGTTCCCTCGAAACTATGGTCTTTCACACCCGTACCACAGTTGTTCAAATTGCATGAGCTTGAGACAAAGCTGCGCAAGTTCCAGATGCTTTCCGCAGCTACACAAAAAAATTGACGAGACAAACTTTCCGGAAAACGTGGTAGGGTGTCATCTCAAGCTTAAGCTTAGAAAATATAAAGCTTGAGCTTCAGTTTTTTTGATTAACTGTGGTACAGGCCTCAGTGCCCCGAGCAGTGAATGCTAGATGGCAACAACATATGAAGTAGAACAGCTCTTTACAATTCGAACTTCTATGCTTAAAGTTATGTTGTTCCTTATCGAATGTGACCATAACTGCATGCATAAGTTTGATCCTGTTGTTCCTTGCATTGTCACTAAAAGACCTTTGATAAGGGGCACTAACCATTTGTGCAAATCCACATGCTAACAACAAGCCAGTTCTATTCCACTATGCAGCACGCTGGTTGACGACAATTAAAATTCAACATAACCATCATACAAAAAATGAACAAGTAATAAGTTGTGGCCAACAACCATCCAGTTCCCTAATGCAGCACGAATCCCCTCCCTGCAATGCCAAAGTGCCCAAGAAGGTAAACATTTAAGCCCAACAAGAGTATAGAGAATATTCTTCAGGGGGAAAAAAAACTTGCTAATATTTATATAGCTTGTAATACATCTGCTTGGTTAGACCAAGAATAGCTCCGGTTAATTTATGCTCCACGGTGATATTTTGCTCGTGTCCCGAAAGCGCGGGCAAAGGTGGAAAGTGGGGTTACCACCGTTCTAGGGGCGGCAGGGTTGGGACAGCCTACGGGGCAGTACAAAATGTGTTATACAAAATACGGTAGCATGGTTGCAGGCTGAGATCGGAAAGAGAGAAATGTGAGCGGAAGGAAGGATGTGAAACCAAGAGGTGGAGGAGGAGGAGAAGAAAAATATGGATGCTGGCAAAATGTCTTGTCTGCTTCTTCCGTTATTTTTGTAGTACATTTTTTTCGCTTTTCTTCTAGGAGTTAATTCTGTTAATACTAAAGGGATGGTATTTCGAGATTTTGCCACACTCTCGCGCTCCTTCGTAAGCAAATGAATCAAAGACGTGATCTCCACCCGCACGTTACTGTTGTTTGGGCTTCTTCCCCACTGGCAACTTGGCCTTCACCCTGAAAGGAAATAGGTATGTTATTTAGTTATATTGCATAATGTTTCATTTCCCCTTAACAACGCTTTTCCTCGGCTCCCTGGGAAGGCGACTTGTTTTTACAAAGTTTTCATTTCTCCAAAACTTGTACAGTTTTACGAGCATAATTCACGACTTTCGAGGTGCAAAAACGTGTGTTCCCAATTTAGACACCCTGGTGATCCAACTTCCCAGCTAGGCTAATAATTCTCGACCGATTCCGTTTGCATCGGGATCGCTACCCAAACTTACGTGTTTACGATGTTGCTGATCTGTGTGCATGCGATGTTCAAGTAAACGTCTATTTGTGCCTGGTAAGTTTCGTACACTTTCGGCAGGGTGAATAACGAGACGAAACCTGGAAAAAAAATTCGAGTAAAAAGTGAGGGTTATGCACGCTGTCTTGGATTTAAATAACGACGAGGCGTTACCGATTATGCTTACCCATGATGAACAGGGTCAGACCATTGAACCACGCTCCGATGTAAGTGAAGCACCATAGCATAACGGCAAACTGGAGGGAAATCGGAAACTGTCAGTACAATGGCAAAAAACAAGACCCAGGCAATGTACTGTCTTCAGCACCCACCTTCAGAGAATCGACCAAGTCTTCGACAAGGAAAAGCCGACGGAGCTCCTTAGCAGTGCACTCCAAATGCTGGATGGCGACCTCGGCTCCATTCTGCACTTTCTCTTTGGGCAGGCTCAACTCGAAATCCAGGTATTCCCTAGAATTAAATGTGAAGATGAAAGGTTAGTCAGGGTCGTGTTAAGGTAATCCGAGGACTTTCTGATGGAACACGACAAACAACACTCTGAAGTGCGTGATACTCTCGATCAAAATACTTTATTGTGTAAACAGCTGCAAACTACGAATCTTTGAGTGCCACAGTTAATGCGATAGCAGAAGAGGTTGGTGCTTGTACGCCGGCTTGTTGATCTTCCAGGAATGAGTGCCCTTCAAGCACCACGTGACATACTCTTGAAACTGATTTTCAGGAAGATCGGAAACCTGGAGCGCAACTAGAGGGGTTCTGGGAAACTGTCACTGGAACTGAAATTCCATAAAAATGCTCACCTAAGCATCACATTTGGAATTTTTAAATGTACTTGCTGGTAAAATGCAACTTACAGATCTTTGGTTTTAACAAATGATCTCTGCCTTTGACTGGGACCAATTGTGGACATTTTTTCAATGGATTAACATGTAATTGTATGCAGGACTTGCTAACTATGACATTATTATCCAAATCAAAAACAACACGAGAATGCCCAAGGCATCCATTAATTTAATATCGCTAATTGACACTAATACCAGAATTTAATCAAGCCCAATCACCGTGGCAAATCTGCTACAACACCTCCCACCATTCTCCTCTGCCACAAGGGCAAAAAAACCAGTGAGCCGCATCGGGGAAATGTGTTGACAAAAAAAAAAAAAAAGCGCTGAGAAACATTGCGCTGGTTCCGCCCATTCCAAAACGGCAAGGGCCCTGGCGACCTGCTTTAAACCGTTAACATCCGAGCGAGTCCACTGAAGCAAACGGGTGTTCGGCCTCCCCATCACATCATGGATCAATACAACAATGGCGGAGGCAGAGCAGCTGATCAGTGCAGAATGGAAGCGCACCAACAAGCTTGCTATCGATCCATTCTCCCTAGTTCAGCTTCTGCCATCTGCCTACGCAGCTCTTCAGCTGGATGACTGGGTAACCCCTCACCCCGGAAGCTCGCTCATGGGCTTGTGAGAAGTGGCCGCAATGATAGCAGAATCACGCAAACATGCCTTTGAATGGTCTTTAATCTGTTGCAGAAATTCGCCAAGCTTCACGTATCTGCACATTTGACATGTTTTGACACAAAAAAAAAATCAGGAACACCTGGAAGTTTCCTTACTTGCCAATGCATTTCGTAATTCTGGAAGCATGCACAATGGAAACTGCTCAGCAGGGAAACCTGGAATTTGTGTCAGTTGGTAGCGAATTTCCGTAATACCACCATTCTTCACTAGGACGAGGCCGAATTTTTCATCCATTGTTTTTTTTTTAAATGTGAGTTAAATCGTCCCGGTTCTCTGCATCTCGGTTGCCGGTGGAGGTCGTTCACCCTAACCTTGTGCAGCCTCCACAGTGCACGTAGGATTCCAAAAATCGTTGATCCTTAATTAATTCAGCATAGCAGGTTTTGCCTCTCAAAAACACGAGTGGTCGATAAAAAATTCCCCATAGTTTAACGGGGTTTTTCTTAAGGTCAGAGAATGACTATAAGACATAAAAATGGCATGCACGTATAAGTTTACCCTTTTATCTAATGATGACAAAATTCGTTTTTCTTCTCAGGCAAGAAAACACAAAATACGAGACCACTTATCCAAGATGTAATTTCTTTTTTGAAGAAAAAGTTTTTGCATTTTAGAGGTTCCCAAACTTAAGATAAAAATCCTGCATTATCCCAAAGTTGGTCATCATGCATCACAAACCATCCATGGCATATATGGAACAAATGAACTATTTCTCAAAATCCAGTGCATTATTGGTTTAAAAAGATTGTTAATGGGGACGTCCATCAGTTCTCAAAGATTAACAACAAAGTTTTGACACTGCTGCCTAGATACAGGTTTAGGGACTGTTCCATCAACCTGTTTACATTGTTGGCTGGAAAAAAAATTGACCCATGTCCCTCGCCCAATAATCATCGACAGGAGGCACACTTACTTGAAGGGATGTCCCTCGCCGGACTTCTGAACTGCCTGCAGTACATTCTTGTAGATGCGGTAAGAGAGGGTCCCTGTCATGACGCCCAGCAGGAGGTACGAGACCACGCTGATGAACGAGAAGTATGTGAGGGAGAGCAGGACCACCAGTCCGCTCCCGAAGACAATGCCGGACTTCTTTACATCTCGCCAATAGATCAAGTCGGCAACTAGAAAAAAGGCCACAAAAGTTATGAAAGCGCCGCAGTTTGGCAAGTGCTGTGCCGCTCAACCAGGCTGCCAATGCAGACATGCGTGCACAGCCACCACAAAACCCTACATGCAACATTCGCTTAAAGGAAACAAGAGGCGTGCAAGAAACTGTTCTCTTCGTTGGGGCAAAGACACTTAAGAATTTCACCTGGATGTCATCATGAAACAGTAGGTTCAATAACGTTAACGATTTTACGTTGTTGGGGTACTGCAAGTGCGGCATTATGTGTCATTTAGCATTTGAAGGAAAATGTAGAGCACGTGTTCCTGATTCGCGCCTCTGCCATTACTGGACAACATCTCCAGAACAAGTTTCGCAAGAGTCTAGCCAGTCGACCGTAATTGTCCATTTCGTCATTTTAGCACGTTATCAAACTACGCGTTAGCCAGGCCAGGCTGCTAAATATTCACGGCAGTCGACCGACGCTTTTCAAGGTTGGACACGCTAACAGCTGCCAAAAAACGTCTAAAAGATTGGATCGATTGCAAATGGATAACCACTTGTTCGGCCATCTACTTTTGTCAGAGCTTTTGGAACGGCATAAGGTGCAACTCGTGTTTATCAGAAAATTCGAGCAGAACATTATGGAAAAATTGTATCACATGTGGCCTACAAGTTCTCGATTTCATTCCCAAGTGTTGCATAATCTTTCATCAGCGCTAAATTCCTTGATGGAACTGATGAATTTACCTGCGACAACTAGCGTTTCTCCCCCTCCCCACCAAATTGGTGTTATTTGGCGAGGAGGAGGGCAAGTTCATACATGTAACCAGTTTAAGTAAGATTAAATAGTCTCAGTGGGCATCAATACCGGTGTGCCAATCCAGAAATTGTCTTAATACGTGTAATTGAAAAACATTTCCCTGATAATCAATGGTGATCCAAAGTATTCCAGACGAGAACCTTTAGTGGCGCACTCTCCACACTAGGATCCCTTTTATGAGAAATCCTAATCACCAAACACCTTTCTTTATTAAATTTAAGCTAAGGTGTTACATAATTCAGATGGCATAACACAAAGATGTCAGTTTCTTTTACCACTGCAAGAATGACTTCTAATCATGTTTAAAAATGCATCAATCTTGCTCTTTTTCTTCTATTCCAGAACTTGACAATGTATCTTCGGAAACTCAATTTTGCACCTTTCAGTGGGTCATATAACAGGGATTTATTGACGTCATCATGGTCTTCCTAACGTCACTGAGTCCCATCAGAGAATTCAGGAAGGGTAAAGTTGGAGTTTTGCAGAATCTAAATTCATTCCCGATATCCAAAGGTTGCGCAAGTCTTCGGTAAGTCTAAAAATTTACCCATCAGGGATGAAAAACTTGTGATTTGTCCTGCTATGATTTCCACGTCACATAATACTGCACCCTTTCGTGCTTGATTTAGCATTTATCTGGTCATTAGGGAGGAATGTAAGGGGAGGGGATTACCTTTACGAGCTCATTAACAAGCTCATTAAACCTCAACTTTGTTCCGTGCAAAGCTCATGGCGCTTGCAATAATCTAGCTACAATTGCCAACACACATTATAGTTTATATCAGAAAACTGCGCAGTCTGAATGTGCCACCTTAAATTCTTGTAGATGGCCATAGAGGCAAAAGCTGGTTAAAGATTTGGATACCCCCACGTTAACCTAAAATTGAATAATTCGGTTCCTTCCACAGCTGTTGATCAGGCGAAAAAAACAACATTTCCAGTTTTGTAAACAAATCAAAATGGCGCGTGGGGGCAAACACACGTTTACAGTTTCATTTTTTGGAACAGCAGCTTAGAATTGCTGGAATGGTATCTGGGGGATTATATTACCAAAAACCTCTCTTGGAAACCCCATTTCACAAAAATTGTTGGGTTACTATTGGTTAGACTTTGTTGAAATATGTTAATTAACGTTTCATGTGCTTAATTAACACACGTTTACATTGCATTGCACATGCTACAAAGACGAGCATGTGCCAACGTTCTGTTGTGTTTGAAAAGTGTCCTTTCCAGTTTGCATTCACCGAATAAAGACGTTTTTTCGGTTTCAATCTACAAATTACAACAGACTTGGAACAGCCTTCCTCAAGAACGTCCACATTTAGTAGAAATTCTATCTAATAATGATGTCCAAGGCGCTACTGAGCCTGAGTATTAGCATTGCGGGGGCCCCAAAATAAATTTTACTTGAGGACCCAAAATTTGTAGTCGCAGAACTTTCTTTTCTGGGCTGGTTATGGTTTCTTTAGTCGAATTTTCGGTGTTTAACATTATCTTCCCAAAATTTCAACATTGGTATAGTTTCGGTTTCGTGAATAATGAAATTCTGAGGCGTGAATTCTACCGCCACTGTTCTTTTGGAAAATTCAAAATGGCGCTTTATAGCTCGTATTTGTTTTCCCCTTTTCGAAAAGCGACGAAGTGAGGTTTCCGGACGAATAGATAAGCTATCGTTACATGGATTCCTCACAAGAGCGGATAAACCATTGTATATTCAACATCCCTTATTGGGAGAAATGCCAGATTCCGCAATTATGGGTAACGGGACCGTTAAGCACTGCGCAACTGTATACACCACAAAACATGTTGCGACATGTTAGTTTTCGGAAACTCTGTTTCGAGAAATCGCAAATGTTTATCGAAGTTGTATCGGATGGGGAATGGTCAATAACCTGCTTCAGGAAACCTACAGTTTTAATCGATTAAATCCAGTTTCCGGAGAAAAGGGATTGGATCCTTGAACTACCCCAGCGCCCTCATCTTATGAGAATTTCCCCATTTGAATCGTAAACATTTTCTCGATCCTCTATATTTCAAGTTATAAATTTTTATCGTTCGTGACGATTCCGCACTATACAACAGTTAGTGTTCCTGAATTATTGATATCGCATTATTTCCCTTCTGCTCTTGTCACGCGTTTTTTGTGACGCCACAGACTGTCCCCACTTGTACAACTTTTAAGTAGCTGGTTACTCATTATTCTACTCAAGTCGGTGCCGAGTGAGTCTTTAACATTGCTAACATGACCGTGTCCATTTATAATGCTTTAACATTATGCAATGCAGCAAAAATACAAAAAAGTGGCGTGTTAAAGAAGGCTCAACTTAACCGAGAAACTGTCCCTTCCAGAGATGCCCTTATTCTACCCATTGCAGAATAGCAGTTTCAGATCACTAACCCCTTTTATTAAATTTGTTTACACTACGAATAGTCAGTTTTGCACGAAACGTTTTTTAGCTAAGAAATATACTGCGACTGAGTAACGCTAAATAAGCTAAATTGATATCATTTCAATTCAAATGAGCCTTTTCAACATCGCTTTCTTTCCCCCAAGATGGCCGACAAAAACGTCTCCCATGTTGGCAAAAACAACATTTCTAAAAGACGCATATACGCTCTAAAAGATGTTGAATTTCAATGTGGTTAATTTAGTTCGTTTGCCGTGCTATTTTGACGTGGATAGATAGGTTGGGTTTTAAGTTTTCAAAGTAGAATAACTAAATTCCTTACTGCACTCTTTCCTTAAGTGTGCTTCCGCCGTTTTCTATTTTTATTATTTGTGGTAATAAATAAACTCCAGTTTTTGAAGCTTTCTAACGACAAAACTTCAATTTGCTCGTGTGGAATAAATCATCCAACACTGCACTGAACTTTTAAGTCGAATTTCCATTATTCTGTTGGTTTTTTAAAAAATCAACTCGGGGATTCTGAAAATTCATCAAAATTCAGAACAGTTGTAGACGATTTTTCACCATGTGGCAAGTTAAGTTTTATCGTTGAAACGCTTTTTAAAAACAGGAATTGACTAGAAAGCTAGGACTGGCTGAATTAGGGGTGAAAGTTCATTTTTAAATGTTAATTAGAATAGAATTGAAATTGCTATTTGTCACTATGGGGCTTATCTATCACGACTGCAGTGTTACTGCGCTTAATTTTGTATACCTCCACCGGGTGCCCCCAATACCCAATTTCCCTCGAAAGTGTTAGAAAGTCCGCTGCTCGCCCCTTTTCATTTCCTTGGTCCCGTTCTTCCCCACAACATAATCAATTGTTAACGCAGGGGTGGGGTAGTAATCGAAATGCGAGTGGGGGACTATTTTATGACCAAAACATGGCGGGCACCCACAGAACTATCTCGGCTCGTCAGCTGGTCCAGCCACCAGCCGTTCAAATTTCTAATGTGATAGCAGGGTCAGAAGAAGCACGAGGAGTCGCGTGTGTTAATTGTGTTGGATTTATCCAAATTTTCATCGTTTCTCTGGATATGCGTCACTAGCTGATGACATCCCGGACTTGCACAGGTAGTTGTCAACCTTTATTTCATCAAATTAGACAGAATTTGGTATACGGGCCCAAGAAACAAAACAGGGGAAATCCAACATGGCCGCCTGTCGCATTCCACACATTCCTATTATTATTTTTTATCTCAAGCGTTCCCGGCGTCTCCGGGTTTGTATCAGCAAGGTTCTTTTCCATTCTGAAAATAGTTTGGCAACGCGTTTAGTACACGCAACGTCTAGAGTGCCTGTCATTATTTCCCCCCTTTACATTTTGGGCAATTTGACAAATTTTCATTGATGACCTGTTGAGTTTGTGTTGCCCATTTTCGTCTAACTCTAGGATTTTTCCACGCTGGTATCATGAATTGAAAATATCGGGGAGGGGGCACGAACACGAAAAATCGGTCTAGTTTTTACGGCCTAGCAACCGGTACCAGCTGACGTCCCGAGCCGAAGTGGAAATTGGCCTTAGGGAACTTTGACGTGGGTACCGCCATTAATAATAAGGTCAAAGATTTGCAATTCTGACGACTCACGGTCACCCATCGTCGCAGTTTTCGAACGGAATCGTGGCGATTTTGTAGACCAAGGGTCACGGTTACTTTCCACAAGTTCGGGTTAACCTTAATCGTTCATTAAAATCTGGTTTCACCGGCATTAACAATGGACACCCTCACAACAATGAACATAGCAGCACCAACAAACAAGCTGTTTAACAGTAATTAGGGTCTGCCCAACGAATCGAGAATTAGTTTTTGCACATCCCAAAGGTCCCCAACAAAGATCCCTTTCCCGCCCCCCAACTAAGAATATCGAAATATAACAAATTGGACTTACCTCTCGGGTCAATTTTACTGGGGTTAAACCATGCACCTGAAATGCAAACGGGCAAAAATGAAGCCTGATGAACATGCAAGTTATTTTAGGTGCCGAATAAACAGATAGCACACTAAAAAAATATAAAGTCAACAGCTAATCTAGACACTATAGGCCTACGTGAGTGGTTTACTATGCACAAACTGACCAGTGCAACACGACAAGAAAATCAAACCCACCAAAAGCCCTAATTTCACACCGATGAGATTAGAAAACCCCAATTTTCCATCAAAACGTTACGTGTAATCCCATTACGCTAGCTTTAGGCCTAGTTGACCTAAGCTTAAAATATACCGCGCAAGCTAAAATTAGTTGCGCCTTCATGCCGGAATACTCGAGTCCTTTCAACATGCAGGACCCGTTTCTAAGAACTAGTATCAAAAGGTTCCCCCCCCTCTCTCAAAAGAACAACAATGTTAGTAGAAAATAATATGATCGAAATGGAGGATCTAGGCGTATTTACATGAGCAACACTTGGCCCCCTTGTCGGGGAACGTCGAGGAACTGCCAGTCGAATCCGCCGATGCCATCTTTGAAAACCTAATTTCACTCTGACTTTGTGCTCGCTCGCTCACTCACTCTCTTCTTGGACTAGCCTTTGCTCAAATTGAGATTCGGGAGAAAGGAGAAGAAAAAAAACGCAACCCACTACGTCCTTGCTGGCAAATCGTACCCTGGTATCGGAGCTTGCCGAGAGCTAACGATTTTTGAAGCTCAATGCGGCCATTTTCAAGAGGGGTGGAAGGAGCTCAGACAATCCATAAATTCCGTGACTTAAGTTCCAAGGCCTTGCATAAGATTACGTCATGGCATAGGCACACTCGTGACGATAGAAACTAGGACAATTTCAATTTGGAAAAAAAAATGTCGGGTTGGTGTTTCCCCATGAGCGTCTCGTGACCAACATAGGGGCAAAGAACCCTGGGGCCTGACATAGTAGCTGATGGGCCCATCCAAAATGGGCAAAGTAGGCACCCCATCCAGTAGAAAATAT
>JAQGAE010005279.1:0-11453 GCA_034696685.1 Julus scandinavius
CACCAAAAATAACCGTTACCGTTGACGTCATAATTTCGAAACTCACATAGGCCTAGTAACGCGCAAGGGATTCTGGGAAAAGGGCAGCATAACCGTAATTTTTTTGAAATTGCACATATATCTGAAAAATGTGAATAATTTACATATGTATATGTATTTATAATTTGTGTGTGTGGTGAAACCAATAAAACTAGCTAGTGCTATATAAATTTTTCTCATACTCGGACTTTGACTATTTGTCAGCATTTATAGTTTGTCACAGGCCTGCAATTAATCTTTATTACAGCCTTAGGAAATATGAATTGCCATTCAGTGACTGGATTAAACAATCAAGGCCGTTTTCCAAGGATTTTCATTCCTGTTTCAATACGCGTAAACAAGTTCTAGTTTAAAATGCTGCGATTTAAAGGAACAGTTGTTGTTTTTGTTATACTGATCATTGGATGTTGGCGAGAAATTTCTTGTGATGAAGGGCCGACAACAGTTTTTCAAACAAATGTAGGCAAACTCCGGGGGAGCGTAATGATCAGTGATGGAGGAGTCGAATTTTTTGCATTTCGTGGAATTCCCTTTGCCAAACCACCAGTCAAGGAGCTACGATTTAAAGTAAGAGCAGAGTGAATTTACATTTACTATAAGTGGACTTAGAATGGGAGTAATCAAAATCATTATTATTATTATTGTTATTTATTATTTAAAATGTTTAATTCGCGAGCTTTTAAAATTACTTTATGATGCATGAGAACATGCAAGGCTATATATATATATATATATGTATATTTTATATGGGGAGTGGGGGCTCTTGGGGATATTCCCCTTCCCCCTCGAAGCCCAAAAAATTTCAAAAATTTCAAGTCGAATTGGCAAAATATATATAAGTGAAAACTCCGATTTTTATAGGATTAAAGTAGGATTTTAAAGGGGCGTTTCCACGTGAGAAGAACTCGAAATGCTCTCTATAGCAGTTCTCAATGTAGCACGTGCAAAAATGTTCGTGCTACTGTTCGAGAGCTGTAACTGTTAGCAGCTCGCAAAATACGAACCATGTTCGAATTTTTAGAGCAGCTGTCGAGATTCTTATGTTTAGGGTTGTTTAATGTTTAAAGCTAAGTTAAGGAAATTTTGTAGAATACGAGATGCATAACGAATAACTCGTGAGAGTTTCTCTCACGTGGAAACGCACCTTAAGGTGATTACAACCCTATCCCTTTCAAGGGACAAATTTGCAAAGACACTCACAGTCAAACAAAAAAAGATTAAATCAAAATAAAAATTGTTTAAAATAACTTAATAAATCAGCAAGGGGCTTCGCTTGTCATTTTTCATTTTAAAATATATTTTTTTAATTAAAATTGTTATTTGAATTTTTGCACTTATAACTTGCCTATCTCATGCTGCCACCTGCTAGCAGCGTGTGCAAAATAACGGACATTTTTCAAACTCGTATATTAATTTTTTAAAAATCTACCATTTCAAAGTGAAAAACGACAAGCGCAGCCCCTTGCTGATCCCTCAAGCCACTGCAAACACTTCTCACCCCCACCCAAATCTCCCTAATTCAACTGTGGGTATAGATCTTCGCAAACCCGACCCATTGATAAGGATAGGGTTGTGATCCCTCTTAAGATTAAATTGCGATTTTTAAGGTAAAATCGCAATGTTTTCTGTATTACAAGTGTAATTTCACCTGGGCCAAGTTTCTACCTTAAGATTTTGGACACTTTGTAGAATATTTCCCCATATCTTCTGTTTGAGACGAGTTTTGTTTTTCAATTCTATATCTCGAGACTAGATACCATATTTTAAATACTCCTGCAATGTTTTCAGACGCAAACTATTTTTTCGTATACTTATAGGAACCTCAAGTTCTTCATGATGATTGGCCAGGAGTCTTGGATGCCACAGAGGATGGCGCAGTTTGCATTCAGTATAATTTATTTAGCAAGGAGATGATGGGGGATGAGGATTGCCTGTACCTTAACGTGTACACTCCAAAGGTACAGGCTAATGACCAGAAATTTCAAGCTCCACTACCGGTAATGGTATATATTCACGGGGGTGGATTCTTTGGTGGTACTGGAGGTTCTTCCTTACTAGGCCCCCAGCGACTAATGAAGATACCTGGCATTATATTGGTCACCTTCAATTACAGACTAGGACCTTTTGGTTAGTTATTTCCTATTGTATTTAAGAAAAAATATTTCTCGGTTGGGTTAAATGCAACTACAATATCAGCCGGAAATTCCAAAATTCTGTAATCTAGGCTTCCTTACAACGATGGACGAGAATTTGCCGGGCAACTATGGGCTTTTGGACCAAGTGATGGCTTTGAAATGGGTTCGAGACAATATTGCAGAGTTTGGAGGAGATCCCAACCATGTAACACTTTTTGGAGAAAGCGCTGGCAGCGCCGCTGTTGGCTTTCATTTGGTGTCACCCCTTTCTAAAGGTAAACTTAAATATTGTAATTAGTAATTCTGCAGCCAGTGTAATATATTTTATTCTAAAACGTTCCCGAATCCAAAGTCCTTCTTCAGGTAACAGAACTAGAAATTGTCCATCAAGACAACAGCAACAAACTACTGTATATAATTTATTAATTTGTTATATCTCATTATAAACCTCTTTGTGCATGAAGAGATCTCCATGCAGTTGATTGTCGTTGTTGTCTTCAGGGACAATTATTAGTTGGGCTACCTGAAGAAGGACTTTGGAGTCCGAAACACTGTATGTTGGCTGCATAATTGATGTCACTTACTAATTAAATCATGGAATTTTAATTCTCCTTAGGCTTATTCCACGCTGCCATAGCTCAAAGTGGAAGTGTCCTTTCGGAATGGGCAATATCGCTTGATAAGAACATGGCTGTAAATAATAGTAAAGATTTATCCAAACTTCTAAAATGTCCAACTGACTGTCATAAGGCAATGCTAAAATGTTTGATGAGATTGCCATCCTTAGATATTATTATAAAAACTGCACGATTAAATGAAGACCGAATAGACGTGAGTATGTTTAGAATAACAATCCAGTTACAAATTAAACTTATAAGATTCTCATTTAAATTTGCAAGCGAAACACACCACAGACACATACACAAAATAATTAATTTCTGCTGTTTATTGAATCAATTTCAATGTTATTTTAGGCATTATACAATTTGGCCTTTAAGCCCGTAGTTGACGGAACATCACGCGGGGAAAGTGCCTTTCTGCCAGATACACCTTACAATTTGATAGTTAAAAAACAATTTAATGTTGTACCTATCATGTCTGGTGTAAACAAAGATGAAGGAATTCTCTTTATGGCTGGTATGCACGACCAAATTTATGCCAAATATGATTTCAGTATATATAGAAGTGAAATTCACAACACCACACTATGTATATATATTGAAGTAGTATTTTGTCTGCTCTATTACAAAAGTCCCTCATACAAGTTATGAAAAAATGTTGTTAAACTGACAAAAAAGAATTCATTCACTTAATTTAATTTGGAAATTTCTCTGCCTTGTATATATATGTACTGTCAAAATTTCGAATGAGCTATATATACTAAAAGAACTCTTGGCATATTTAAATTACTATCGACATTTTTAAATCTGTATTCTGCCTCAAAGAATTCCATCCCATATTTATCTACTATACATATAACTTTATTTTTCAGATTGCATTGAGAGTTATGATGAACATGGAACTATAATAAACGAGGAAAAACTGCCATCTTTTTTAAAATCCATCGTGCCATCATTATTTAGAAATGAAGAACAGTGGACTAATACTTATCAAGACATAATTTCCTCCTACTTTAAAAACGTCGATGTGACTGATAATAAGCAAAAATTTGAGGCGATAGAAGACGTAAGTTTGGTTGTATCATGAATATACAGTACACATAACTATAATTCGAGTAAACATCAGGAATAAAAATAAAAGAAAACATTTTTCAGATGATCTCAGACAGTTTCATAAATTACAAAGTGGACGTTAAGAATGAACTTTTTGCAAAGTACAACATTCCTGTATTTGTTTACAAGCTCACTTATAGAGGAGAGTATAGTTTAAGTGATGGATTAGCAAAAGGTCAGCAATGCATGGTTCATTAGCCGCCATTTAAACGTGTATAATGCAATTCCTCTGAAAATAATTATAAGTATTATTCGTATTTCTGTAGACATGGTCGCTCATGCTGATGACCTGCAGTATCTTTTCCGGTTTTCTGACTTTAAATTTACGACGCTTTCAAAGGAGGACAAACTGATGTCTGATCTCATACTAACTTTATGGACTAATTTTGCTAAGACAAAGTAAGTTGTTTTGAGATTCTTTCACGTTGAATTTTGTTGATGGATGTACAGAAAAAATAAGCAATTGATTAAGTGTTTTGTCGAAAAAATGCATTCAATATAAAGTAATATTTAATTTTTGATAACGTGTATTCTATATTTGTTAAAAAATACCGGGTCGAAGATTAGTCAAAACTGAAATTCAACAAATTTCATTATTTAATTTTTTTTGTGGATAATTTCAAGATATATTTAATACAAAGAAGTCAGAATTGAAATCTCAATTATGTATCACGTGTTTGTTTATAAAAAGTTGATGGGAAATTTGTCATAACGGGTACTGTACGGAAACTACAAAAAAAGACTTGCATAATTAACTTTTACAGGGCACCATCTTTCGAAGGAAGTTTCTCAAAGTACCCTGAATTGAAGTGGGAACCGATAACGTCGAACAATTACAGATTCCTGGAACTAAATCTAACGCCAACCATGGTTAATGACCATTTGAGCAGACATTACGATCTGTGGAGGAATAATTATTTGGGAAATCAAAAAGATGAACTTTAATTCTAGTTGTACTTGTACATTGATATTGAATGCGATTGAATATAAATTTACTGCCAGATCATTAATTTGTACTATATTGTACATAATCCATCTACTAGAATTTGATGAATTTCTCTTTTTGACATGTTTGTTTCGTGAAAATTATCAATAAAAATAACATGCTTTGTTATCTCTTGAGGAGCACAAAAAATAAAATTAGATCGCTTACTTAAACAATTTTTAAGAAAAGACATTTTTTCAAGCGTTACATTGGCTATTGATGATACTTTAAGCTGACCGACATGTTCGCCAACGCTACTAAAGGCGCGTCTCCACCAAGACGTACATTGTACTTACATACATACAAGTTTTTACAAACATATGCAAAAAAGTTTGCCCTCCGGGTTTGTTTCAGCCGCCATTTTGTAAATATCAAAATGTTACAGCTATTATAGACATTTTAAATGTCTTTAATTGGCATTAAGACATTTGACAATGCCGACATAAAGACAATGGCGGCTGAAACAAACCCGGAGGGTAAACTTTTTTGCATATGTTTGTAAAAACATTCATGTACGTACAATGTATACGTCTTGTTGGATATTCACATTTATAGTTGACATTATTTTTGAATGACCCATTGTGAATTCGAGATCTCATTTCTTTTAATAGTTCTAATGCTTTTGAACCTTATTATACTTAAGGCTAATTAATGAAACTTTGAAATGTTTTGGATTCCTATGAAGAATATACAGCAATTTTTTTATGGCTAGACATAGTTGAGGTTTAATCGGAATCTATTTTTATAGTATTCAGCAGCTGTCAAGGTCAAGCTTCCCCCAACAACCTCGAATTCTTATTTGTTCGATTCTTGATTTGAAACTAGTTACAATCATACCGGCTTTATACGCTATATCGATTATTTCTTTCAATGGGACTGCTGCAAAATTTTCTCTTTTTTCTGACTGCTGCTCTTTTACAACTTGTTTTCTGCAATGATCTGGATTATCCAATATACCAGACAGTTCATGGAAAAGTTCAAGGAAGGACAATGACCAGTGATGGAGGTCTTGAATTTTTTGCTTTCCGTGGTATTCCATTTGCTAAACCACCCGTCGAAGAGCTGAGATTTAAAGTAAGAAAATAAGTTTTTAACGATTTGTTAATTTTAGATTATGTTAACTTAAATGTGCAGCTGTAACTTATTTTAATGGGACAGATTATCCCACGAAACAGGGTTTAAGGAATCAATGTGTCACACCTTTTATTGAATAAAATAACAACATGCAATTAATATTGGCCTACTGTAACACATGATTCTCCTGTTAATGCTTTAGGATCCTCAAGCAGTTGTTGATAAATGGGTTGGTATCTTAGATGCCACAGAAGATGGTTCAATGTGTATTCAACATGATATTTTAACAAAAGAGTTGACAGGTGATGAGGACTGCTTGAATCTCAACGTATTCACTCCAAAGGTTAGTCCATTAATGAATTAATAAGCCATGTAAATGTGTGTGTTAATTCCATCATGCTCCATATATCTCCATAGTTTGAGACCCAAACTTTTACCGGGGCATTACCTGTGATGGTGTTTATCCACGGAGGTGGATATTTTTCTGGCACTGGGGCATCATCTCTTTATGGTCCCCAACGAATAATGGATAAGGCTGGAATCATTCTAGTCACCATGAATTACAGACTGGGGCCATTTGGTTAGACATCAACTTCTTTCGACTTGCGTCTTGATAAACGTTATAATTAAAGGACTTGCGTTTTGATTTCTGCAAGGTTTTTTGACCACCATGGATGAGATCTCACCTGGAAACTATGGAATGTTAGACCAAATTATGGCTTTGAAGTGGGTTAGAGACAACATTAAAGCCTTCGGAGGTGATCCTAACCAAGTAACTATTTTTGGAGAAAGTGCAGGCAGTGTCTCTGTTGGCTTGCACATGATTTCTCCCCTTTCTAAAGGTAAGAAATTTGTATTTGCATTGGCCTGTGCATGGATATCCATGGCTATTGAGGTAAACTTTTATATTAATTGAAATACGAGTCAGTCTAAACAATCAGTGGTTTTAGAATACAAAACATTTTCAGGTACATGTGAAATACTATAAGTACTACTACAGGATTATTCCAGGACTGGCTCTTATATACTTTTTGGTTTTTGGACCACGTTTTCTACAAATAAGCATTTCGGAAAAAGTCCGGCTCTTGTAAATATTAATACACAGGCCCTTAGAAACTCCTTGATCCAGGCTACAGCCTAATTATCCAGGCTACAGCCTAATTAGCCTTAAGGATACTCCAGCCCTGCCTGTGAAATCAAAATTGATATATTGGTAATCATAAGTATATTCGTGTAAATGATGCTCAACAATCAATTTATAAACCTGTAGGCCTATTCCACGCAGCCATAGCCCAAAGTGGTAGCGCCATTTCAGGATGGTTAACGCCTTTGGAACATAGTACGGATTACAAATACACCAAAGACTTGGCTGATAAACTTAGATGTCCAATTCACTGCAATACAGCAATGATGAAATGCTTGATGAAATTGCCATCTTTGGATATCATAGTGGCGACCTCACAATTAAGTGGAGAATATTTAAAAGTACGTTTACAACTACTTTGGGGACATTTGGAGACAATACAAAATAGAGAGAAATTTTGTGAGCACTTCACACATTGAAAATTATGAAAATAACACCGCCTAATCCGTTTAAAAAAAATGAAATCAAGTGTTTAGATTTTTTATGTATCTAAACACTTAATTTAGTTTTTTGGAATTATCAAATATTGCGACATATTTCAAAACTAACATGTATTAACACAGGTCTCTCAGCTGTAAAACCAGTACGTATTAATAACTATAGTTGGTTCATTTATTTTTTTAGGCCGATTGCAGTTTGATATCTTTTAAACCAGTGGTAGATGGACCTTTACGTGGGGAAAATGCCTTTCTGCCAGATTCTCCTGAAATATTGGTCTCAGAGAACCGATTGAATTCTGTACCTCTGATTTCTGGTGTAACAAAAGATGAAGGATTTTTCTTCATAGACAGTAAGTTAATCACATTACGAGAACAGACTAGAGAAATCAGATTAATTTGATAAAAAACAGATTTATACATATTATTATACTGGTATATAACATGTTTGCTTTATGTTATAAAGTGTGTGTGAAGGGCTTAGGCGACATCTCAGCATTCCATAAAAACCGTCTTAACAGTTTTCAAAACATTCATGCCATCATTGTTCAAAAACAAAGACCTAGGAGAGAAAGCCTCGCAAGCAATAATTTCCTCTTACTTTGAAAACGTGGATGAAACTAACATAATGCAGAAAATGGCGACTTTGAACCAGGTGAGTTTTGATGTATTTACCCAATACTGGTTAAATAACGATCATGTAATCTGTTTTTAATGTGCAGGTATATGGCGACAGCTTTATGATCTACAAAGTTGACTTTTTAAACAATTTGTTTGCAAAACATGGTGTACCCACGTATGTTTACAAGTTCGTGTACAAAGGAAAGCATAGTATAGATGATAATGTACCAAAAGGTAAGTTTTGCAAATTTATAAAATTAAATAAACCGTTGTGTTATTCGGATTGCATTGTCGAAAGTACATTGTGTTGCATGAAATTCTAGATATGGTAGTTCATGGTGATGAGTTGCAATATCTGTTCCGATGTACGTACTTCAACTCTACGACGCTCGAAGGTGAAGACAAGCTAATGTCGGACATTATACTCACTATCTGGACTAATTTTGCAAAAACAAAGTAAGCTGAATCTCAATATATTTATCAACTCCAACAAAATTAAAACTTTATAATTTGCATTTCTAGAATCCCATCTCTCAAAGGTACCCCTATTGAACATTTATCGTTAGAGTGGGAACCGATCACCTCGACAAATTACAAGCATTTGCAACTAAATCTTACTCCAAGCATCATAGGTGGCTACCTTAGTGCCAATTACAAGTTATGGAAAAATGCATTATCGGACCACACGAAGGATGAACTTTAATCAATATAATGTATCATTGCTAAATTTAGTCTTTCATTTAGCAGATGATCTTGTAATTTGTTTCGTGGTTTATAAAAAATGTCATGAAATTCAATGCCTTGCAGAATAATTAAAAGCTGACGAGTACTATTATACAGTACACTGTAATTGCCACCACCGATGAATCAGATTCATGATTTGGTGCACAATTTAGTGGTCCATCGGATTGGGTGTACCCAATGCCTTATTTATAGTGTATAATGTGGATTGGACGTTTGATGTGTACATACATAACTGTAAGTACATTGTAATTCTGCTTTCTACTTTTCATTATCAGCAATTTTTGTGTGTTAATGCATTTAATTATACATACATATAGGTAGATTAGGTATTCATAAACTGCATATCTGCAATGCTTAACCATTATGTTACATTTTAAGTAAATGTTATTGCTTTTATGATCATGAAATATTAAGGCACGTTTCAGGAACAAAGTTTTAAGTTCCATATTTTATGAACGATCCTCAACCCTCATCAAGCTCATTGTTTCGGCCCAATCAGGTTGCCACATGTGAACAATTTCCATGAAAATATCATTGAGTTTTGATATTCTCATTTGCTTACTTTGCAGCCCTATACATTTCCCGCCAATAAAGTACATCAAGTTGCGGTAAAGAATAAATTCTTCTAAATTTGGCCGTGAGCCTGCGTTAACTACTTCACTGTACTTGCGCCAAGTTATCTGCTTTGACATTCTAGAAATTCCATTTGTTAATCTCCTTAATTAACATAATCAAAACTTGGTCTCAGGGCGGCGCTGATTTGCATATGTAGATGCAACCTGCTTGGGCCTGCACTGAAAAGAGGTAGGATACTGCAGAGGTTCAATAATAAGGAATGTTTAGATTATTGTCATTTATGCTTTATTGCTATGGGGTTCAAAGTATAAACACAAGGCGGTGTTGGAATCTTCACTATGTAATCTAGGTTAAGAATTGCGAAAGGTGATTATATCCTGACGGGGGGTTTAAAGTTCATCGTCCAGTCATATGAATTATGTTCCACTTGTCTAACATTTTTTATTAATACAAGGTTGCTGCTTTTGTCGCGTTGACAAACTTAACTATAAGGTGTTGATGTAAATTAATCGATAGTTAGTTTTTTTTTTAAAACAAGAGTAAGTTAATGGAAAATCATTGACTAGAATAACTACACCCTGAAGACATGGTTGGCGTTACTGGATTGTGGATGAAAATTGCGTTTATCACTATGATGATTCCATTCGTTAAGCTAATGGAGGACCCTATTATCATGACCAAGTCTGGCATGTTACGAGGTAATTTTATGACCACTGGAAACAAGGATTTTTTAGCATTTCGAGGGATCCCCTATGCGTTGCCACCCATAAACGATCGAAGATTTAAGGTAAGACTGCCTTGTAGTATATATTAAATATTTAGCTTCAGCCGGAAACGTTGACTTCGGCTAAATTTTCGCAAACGTGACTGGCAGCCTTAGGAGGCTGAGATGTCCTAGGAATTTTGTAGGCGATTTGGATAAGAATTCACAAGATTTTTTGGTGTGTAATAAGAAGTAATCCATATCACATTTTTCTAGCAGTTGAATCGTTTTTGTTGGAAATAAACGTAAAAAATATTAAATTTATAAATCTCTTCGTTCAAAAATTGTGTAGTTGGCAAGTGAAAGCTATACTACATATCTCCACCTGAGCTTAATATTAGTATAAGCTTTGAAAAATTCCGTGTTTGCTTCATTTCTACCAGCTCCCATTTCCAGCTGTCCCATGGACAGGTATTTTTAATGCAACAACTGATGGTCAGCATTGCATGTATGGATCATCTGGTAATGTACTCGGGGATGAGGACTGTCTTTACCTTAACGTTTACATACCCAAGGTAATTAATGTACGATTATTATCAAATTAAACCCTTAAAAACTGTTTAACATAATTAATTATTAAACAGAGCTCTGTTAGATCCATGCAAGAACCATACCCCGTTATAATGTTCATTCATGGCGGTGCTTTTGCGATTGGATCTGGCTCATCCACGGATTATGGACCACAACGATTTATGGAAACTGGCTCTGTTATTGTGGTAACCATCAATTACAGACTTGGTGTCTTTGGTATGTATTATAATTTGTATTTGTCTGGCTATTTCAATCGCATGTTTTAAGTTAACTGGTTCATAAACCATATATACGCCGATTTCATACTTGAAGGATTTATAAGTACAGAAGATGAAATATCTCCAGGAAATTATGGGATGTGGGATCAGGTCCTTGCTTTGAAATGGATTCAAAGCAATATTATGGAATTTGGGGGTGATCCTAAATTGGTGACGATATTTGGATCGAGTTCTGGAGCCGGAAGTGTTGTCCTGCATCTTCTATCACCACAATCAAAAGGTATTTTCAATTTAAAAAATAAAAAAACAAGTTTTAATACAGCCACTGTGATGCTGCTAATATTTGCAACCACATTTTTTAAATTTTATAACTTAAGGGGATTACAACCTATCCCTTTCAATGGGTAAATTTGCAACGACACTCACAGCCAAACAAAAAAAGATTAAATAAAA
>JAQGAE010005280.1:0-11453 GCA_034696685.1 Julus scandinavius
GCTGCCAATGTCGCTGAATGAGGTCGCTGCCAGTGTAGCACCCAGTCGCCTAGCTAGTCGGGCGACCTGAGTCGCTCGTAGTTGCTCGTTGTCGCCGTCGCGCGAAGTCGCTGCCAGTGTAGAGTCAGCTTAACGGCTTTGGCACACTAATAGCACAATGCCATTCGACTGCCATCTTGCGATTTAGTGAAATATTGATTTGTATTGTGCACGGTGTGTAGCTCGCATCATGACGTGTGCAGTATCAAATCAAATACAAATTAACATCCCACTGAATTTCAAAACAGGCAAAATTCTTGATACAGGTGAAATATCAGGCAAATTGGTTCAATGATGCTGGGAATACTACTGATGATCATCAATGTAACTTTCTGCAGCGAATGATGTTGTTGTGAAAATTTTGAATGGGTTCCAGGTGCAGTTGGTTGGGTATTACTAATTCAATGCACCCATTTCCAATTTGAACCAGGTGATTTTGGTGAATTTAATAACCAATGTCAGTCTGTCCTCCAAAGTAGAGATGACAATACCTGCTTTGTTTTTTCCATATTCATGTTTATCAGAATTTCAAAATGTAGTTTTCCATGAATTTTGTTGATTGGTTTCCATTTCTAAACCGAATGAATGAATCTTCGGAGTGTGTTTTCATGTGGTGCATTAATTCCAGGGGGAAGTGTATTACACATTTCTCTAATATCACCGATTCCCCCGGTCATCAAGGATAGAATTTCTTTATAATTTGTTTTAACGTGATGAGCTTCCAATTGACTTTTATATTTTGCTTTTCATATTTTAATATTTTGGACTACTTTGAAATGTCGACATTGAACATATTGGGCCATGTGTGTGAAAAGTAGACCACAACTTAAATGTAAATGAGCTTTAGAGTTATAAAATTTGCTGTTATGCAGAGGCTCGTATGACTAAACCTGTTTTTTGTTTGATTTCTAGGTTTTCAAGTATGGTATTGTCAAGAAAAGCACTCTTATTTCTGACTTATTAGATTGGGATTCTTTGTATTTAAGTGGCAGACTGCATAAACCGGTAAGTAACTATGAATAATTAATGCAGTTTTAAAGCTACCTTAATTATTGGTGCTTGTTATTTATTATTAATATAATATGTACTCTTTATTGTTATCGTTTTTAATCTTTCTCCGCCAAGTAAAAGATATAATGGTGTAATATCTGATCAAGATGGGTGTCCAGTTATTGGGTGCAACAATTTCGAACTCGAGAAAAAGTTAACAACTATTTGAAAAAATACTGTGGTTATTGGTCAAGGAAGGGGTCGAGCCCTGAAATCCTTTAAATATACTTGAACTAGGCTTTAGTTGAACTTTAGGGCCCAACTAGACGTCAGATCGACGCCAGCCGATTTGTGTGGGTAACAATCGTCCGGTTCTCTAAAGGCATTACTTTAATTGGGCGGTGCGCATGCCTCAGTGGCCAACTAGCGTGCTGTTTTCACCTGGCGTTTCCCTCGGTCCTGTTGTGAGAGTTAGTGTAGACTGCCAGCTAGTGCCTATGTGTGCAGTTTGGCATCGTGCGCTGCGCACCACCGGTTGACGCCTGCAGAAAATAACGTAAAATTTTATATTCTGAACAAACAAAGATTGATCAATTCAACGGGAGGTCGAACATTGGAAGAAAATTTCATGTCGACGGTTGGATTACGGCTCCTGGACGGACAGAAACCTGAGGTCTACATTGGACCTTAGTCTAAAAAGAATAAAGCTGAACAAAACCAATATCGTACAGTATTGCCGCCATGCAAGTCGGGCAAATTAATTGTCAGGTTTAAATAGTGTTTCATGTCGAGTTCTAGGGTGGAGAAATTATGTATAAAGATGTATAGACCTTATATAGCAATGTGTGAGCCATATATTGGCTGAAGACTTCATGATAACGTATGAACTGCAGATTTTAGATATTTCAACTTACTTTTTATTACTATGTACTAAGTTTCGACTATCTTAAGCCTACATCAGGTGTTACAGTATTTTATTAACGAATGAAAGAGTTGGTTATACAGTTGAGCTATTCGAATTTTACAATTTATGATTTAAAGTATATACATTTTTCATAATATTTCGCATTAAGGGAGGAATATTACAAAACTTTGTATAAAGCGAGTTTTGTGGTATTGGTGGTTGACAAATAAGTTTGGTGATTTGTATTGTAGCCTATAGACGAATTTTAGTATATGCACAGTGGGTACATTCAGGAAAGTTAATACGAGCCTCCGGCCTGTCTGTCGTTAAATGACTTTACGGCCGCAGTGGGTACATATAGTACAGACTACAGTGTACTTGCTATTAGTAAAGAAAGTTTAGGGTATAAAATAAAATTGTTTTAAGAAAGCAAACCCTATCTTTAAGTCACAAATTACCAACATTTTTCCTTTTTTCCAAACCACCAAATACTTGAGCTTGATTTTGAATTTTATAAAATCGACTTGTTGTCAATTTTTTAGTTGTTTTACCCCACTCTGCGACATAGCGTTAGTAATGAGAAGGTCCACGTTTCAATGCACTTGATGGCACGTGAACAAAACTTGAATGATAAGCAGGTGTCCCACATCCATCGTAATACTTTAAGCACATGTTTAAATTTTTCTAAGCATTTCAAAATCTCGTCATTCATACTTCATTTAGAAAACAGCCACCTGAAGAATGTGACATTTACTTCACTATTAACTTTTTAATTTGTCTTAAACGTTTTTATTTAGGTTTTAATTCTAAAGAAACCAAAAGATGCAGCACTGACTTCAGCACTGAAAATGAATTTAAATAACGCTGTTCACACTGCACTATTGCTGTTACCTGAGAATTTCACCGAAGAAGAGTTTTATTTGAAAATTACTGAACTGTCATATGTTGGCGACTTTCGTATGTGGGTAGGCGAAGATAAAAATAAGGTGAAAAATATTGTTAGCGGAAATGATGAACAGTTTCGGAAGGTTTATGGTGGTGTGCTCGACAGTTTACAACATGTTCACTGGAAGCAAGAATCTGGAATAATCGAGGTAAATATGGTTTCTAATTTCAGTATTTAGTAATATTCTGAATGTTTTGCAATGGTTGAATGACATATTGAAAGCAAGTTTTTGTTAATATTATGATAGGGAACTAGGGGCCCGAATTACCCGTGTTTTCAACTACCTAGGTACTCGAGTATTTCCTTGTTCAATTACCCATGTACTCAAATATTCAGCAACTTGAACCCAGATTGAACGCTATTTCTCTGACCAGCCGCCACCCAGCTAATGTTACCCAAGTTGAATAATCTCTTACATCCGAAAATGAATCTGAACACAATTGTGTGAAGAAAAAAAAGTAAAATGTTTCCTATGGCGTGTCATGGCATATCATTCAATACGTTCATTAATCAAATTGTTCTCTTAAAAAGTTTTAGAGCGAACGAATTTCTCAGAATTTGTGTACGTTCAAGCAGCACAAATGTATAAATATGTTATCGTTGAAAGCTTATATTTAATAAAAAAGTTGCGTATGCCGAGTACTTGTTCTTTTAGTTTTCTCAAAAAGTTGCAGAAATTGTGTACAAAATTCGGGTTTAGGCTCCAAGTTTTCTAAAAATTTCGCATACAGCCTATATAAAATCCCAAAATTAGATATTATTTTTTCATAAGCAATTTATAACAAAATATGGATTCGTTTAGATTATATTAACAGTTTTGTTCCATATGTTATTTTTATAGCAAGATTGGAGTCCAGCTTCACGTTTACACCACTTAAATCTCTTACCAAAGCAGCTACAGATTAATTTGTATAAATCTTGGAACAAAGATGGTCGGCAGCGGGATTTGGAAGATGTTCTTAAAGTAATAGCCCATGATATCGACTGTGAATCTGTTGTCAAGGAAGGTAAGACAAATTTAAGACGTCATTAGAGGGAAACACTGTAGTTAGTTGTCCCCTAAAAGATTAATGGTAAAAATGTGTTCGATTTTCTCTTGATTTGAAACGATGAATTTAAAAAAATGTTTGAAATAGTTAAAGCACTGACTTTGGTGACAAACGTATGACACACAACCAGTCTTTAGTTTTTTCAAAATGGTGGCACCATGGGAAGCATGGTGTACATCAGCTAAAATGATTGCTAAGAAAGCAATGGTTTAAAATATGAGTAGCGAATGATGTGACATCTGAGGAAGGTGTTACTTTAGTAGGTGCCAAACAAATAAAAGTTTGGTTGTTTATTATAAGTTCGTCGCCTAAAAACAACTTTTACTCAATCCCGCTTTCTTTTTTTGTATGTGTTATCTTGGAATCTCATCATATATCATCATTTTCTCATTGTAGGAGTTGAATCAATCGTTTGGCGATCCAGTTGGAGCCAAAGTTTGAAAGGGATCTTGACAGCAGGTGAATTACTACCTTACCCTGTCTTTGGACCATTTTATCGAGCGGCATTTTCCTTATGAAACCAAATATTCCTTTGTTTTAGGAGTGCTGAAATCGATACGTTATAGCACTGCCAAAATGAAAAAAATGGTTCGAAGCTCGAGGAAACAAAGATAGACAGGCCGACTGGACTACATGTAAAAATGAGCATAGTTTTCAATAAATTTCTTTGTACTAGTGAAGGGTGATATTTTTTTAAATTTATCATTTCATTTCAGGTAGTTATATTAACTATAGAAAGTAGATTTCGATCTTGTCAATCAGCTGAGGATACAAATTAAGGAGTGATTGCATGGCAGGATTTGGTAAAAAATTCAGATGCTCTGTTTAGATGAAATGCCATCGTAAAGGTAAGACACCTTATACAATATGTCTTCTTATTTACACCAAAAAAAGTTAATATGTCAATTTCTACAATCGCATGTAAATTCATATTGTATAAATATATTGAAGCATTTTCCTTTGGATTTAATGTTATGTGATCCATATTAGAGGATTTGTGTCATTCGTATCACCACATCGTTGCTCACGTACGAGCAGCTTGACATTGAAGCCATCTTTTGAAAAATACTAGATTATATCTTCGAATTGGTTGGTTAATAAGCCAAGTCCTATATATATTGCTATAATAAGTTAATTCTTTTAAGACATACTCGTTGGGCGAGGGTGCACACTTTTATTTCGTTTTGCAGTGCGGTAGGCGATCGCATGCAATTCGTTGCACTCAGCAACTCGGTAAAACAAGACTGGAATGTGTGATGGGATGGATGGAATTCTGCCCCTTTGTGTATAATAAATTCTAGCATTTGAAAGCTCGTGGCAAAATCAATACGCGTTATTTATTCCCATTTAAAAAACGGTCCTAATGTAAGTACATACTTAAAATGCATTGATTTTATGAATAAAGTGAGGCATATAATAAGTATTTGTATAATTTATTTCTTAAACGAAAATTTATGAATGGATTACTTTCCCCTCGTGTTACAGAAAGTGTAACGTTAAAAATTAACCAACAAACAAAAAAATGGAAGACTTAGCATGATTTCAAACTCAAACTTGAAATCCCTTCGTTTGGCATTGTTCGGTTAGTATTTAACCATACCATGTAAGTTACAAATAAGAGCCCTGTGTGCTCCCGTGCTATCTCTGCAGTAAAAGCCAGTCGTTACTTAGGTTAGGCTATTTCCCTGCGTTACCCATCCTGTGTTGGAGATACACACATGCAGGGTGTGAAAATGAAAAAAAGGGCGCGCTGATGGTATACAAATTGTGGGGCTGCCAGTGTGATCCTGACATGTCCCCATACTGTTTCAATAATCATCTTGTTGATTTGGAAACTTTTACCAACTGTTTGATGGTGAAATCAGATTTTGTCCCCTTCATGACTCACATATAGACCCCAATTCTCTTTAACTTTACAGCCTGTTTTACTTGACAAAAAGTCCTTACTCAGTGACACTCACTAACAATTGCCGCCGAATATAGGTCTTATCTTTCATGTATCTCAAAGTAGGACTGGCCAATTTATCCATGAAGGGCTTTCACGGTTTTGAGCCTATTAGCTCTCACTACTGCAAATACATTGTTGTGCTGCATGATTGTCAAATAGCTGTCTTCTCTATACGTATAACGTAAAGGTAATACGACAATTCGTAATGCAATAAAAAATTGTTATAAATTACACTTGATCATGTGTTTCAACTCAGCTTTAAAGAGGTTTTCTCCAGAAATGTGTATGCCCTCCATTATCTTAAGGCTGTTCCAGATTTGTGTGACATTAGCATATGAAAATATTGTGGTCATTGATGTACACATTACTGACTATTTTTGGTTATGAGTGAAATTTGTGTGTCCACATTTTATGGGAGAACCCCCATTTTCTCATAACTTTCTTAAATTCCCTAAGAATACATTTTATAATAAAAGTTAATGATGGCCATCGTATAATATACACTGTAACAATTTTTTCTTGATTATGGCAAATGGGATTTGTCGGACGTGTTGGTCAGCTGTTCAGTTTTGTGATGAATTGCGGCCCATGGCTAAAAAAAGGCTGGATACTCTTAGTATAATGTATCACAAATCCATTGTGGTCAGTGATGGCTTTTATTTGATGAAATAATAGAGATCGGATGAAATGTTCAATGCAAATGTTTTTATTTTATTTATCGACCAGCATATAAACCATTGGCTCTAAATTTAACGTAAGTCGTACGTGTTATACACTTTACATTTTAGAAGCTGAATATACCCTTAAATTTGTCTTGAAGAGACTTTTCAGGGCAATCTTGAGGTACATATGTAAGTTCGTCAGTGATTCCCCTTTCGGCAAGCAGTTGTTTAACTTTTTCGAATAAGACCTCGTCCTTTTCGGGTTTTCGGTAATACACATTAATTGAATCTGGAAATAGGAGAGAAAGCGTGTCAAATCCCTGCATGCCCAATATGTTTAGTGAAGTCAAATGTTTTGTAGGACCCAACATACATGCGTGCATTGGTTCTGGATTGTTTATTTGAAATTGGTCTATCTTTGTGAATATCTCGGTGTTATCCGTGTATGGTATCACCATGGTTGTTGTGAGTGGTCCCTTCGTAACTAGAAAAAAAAATCATTTTCGTGTAAATATCTGATCTCTTCAGTTATTTCATACTGCTGCGTTGTCTATAATTTGGAAACAGAAATTTATCGAACAAAACAATGACAGAGACTTTTGGTGGCAGTGAAAATAAGTGACTATAAATCTGATAGCATATTCCATTGTTTCTACTGAGAAGAAAAAACTTTCCATACAAATCGTGTCAAAAGGTTTTAGTTTCGCGCAGAGTTTATACTGCAGAGTTTACATAAAAAGTGCAGTAATAAATACAATAAAAAATAAATTTGCACAATTGGAAATTAATAGCACTTTCAAATATTACGATTAATTACAAAATATTTAATTACACTGCAAACACCTGCTATTTGTGTGAATATAGTATGGTACACTTGCTGTTGGCAATTGTGGATAATGTTGAAAGCATAAAATGTTGTGCAACTTACGATCATCCATAACAAATTTCGCCTTTTCTCCGGGAATTGGACTTACGTGAAGGTTTTGGACAGATTTAACATCCATTCTAATTGGAAAACGAGGGTAGCATTGTTAGTATTAAATTAGAACTTTTTATCAACTAATGTAAACACTTTTCCATAAATTGGCTAATGCAGATAAACCTTTTATGTTACACATACAATATAGTTTTTCACAACGGTTAAGCCGGGTCTCCACCAAGACGTACATGTACGTATAAACACGTTTGCCCTCCGGGTATGTTTCAGCCGCCATTTTGTAAATATATGTAAATATCAAAATTGTACAGCTATTATAAAGATATTTAATAGGTGCACAATTTTGATATTTACATATATTTGCAAAGTGGCGGCTGAAACAAACCCGGAGGGCAAACTTTTTTTGCATATGTGTGTAAATACTTATGAAATCAGAAGTTTTCCGTTCAATCTTTTGCTGGTGTAAAAATGTATTTTTAAGAGGAAAAAAAATTAAAGTCAAAGCATATCCATTAAGTGTTTTGAGAATGTGTCCTTAAATACTTTTGACAAAATATATACCACGTAAATGTAGTGTTAAACAATGCCAATGCTTGTATTTCATAAAAAATTCATGCAGAAATGCATCGATGTAAACCATCAAAATTATAGCTTATCAAATGCCATTACATTGGAAAGTTGTTTTTGCTTTTGTATTTATTTATCATTTCAAGGCATGCTTACGGGGCATAGAGCGTCACTTCCGCATCAATGCTGCCGTTGGCACCTGGAGTACTGATGAAACTCCAGCAGTGAATGGGCAGCGGTGGAATTCCTTTGTTGCTATAGTATTGCCCGTACCATTTTCCTGCGGCCTGTTGTATAAAAACGTATTAAACATGTTAACTTGTCTAAAGTATACAGAGCTATAGCAACCATGTAGTTTAGCTCACGCGCATACACTGCAAATGAAGGCGGTAAAATATTTTGGTTCAAATTTAATAAGGTCCACCATATGTACTTATGTTTATAAAATGTTGGTAATCGATGTAAACTAAACTATTTATGTATTTATTTAAAAATGTTAATAGTAAACTCATGGCATGAGAAAATAATTTAAGTCCGTTAAGCAAAAACATTCTTGCTGTCCAACTTTTCATTTACTGTATTTTACGGACTATAAGACGCACCTTAATTTTTTAAGCAATTTTAAAAAAAGTAGTATAAGACGCGAGTATAAGACGCGAGTATAAGACGCACCTGAATTTTGGAGACAGTTTTTTGAAGAAAAAAGTGCGTCTTATAGTCCGTAAAATACGGTATGTTGCCATTAAAAAGTAGAAGTCTCATCTTCTAATTGATTACATTCACCAATTCAGAAATTTCACAAACGACCACATTTTTGAAACATCTATATACCTTAATATGTTAATTGGTGGCCTGGGTCTAAAAATATTGGTATCCAGGATTTTAATGGGGAACCAATCACAAATACTACAACCTGAGGCTAGCATTTAATTTGTATAAATTATTTACATTATGAGTGTATTAATTAATACACGCAGCACATAGCACATAATACTAAATAAAAGTCTTAGTTACCAAACCACCATCGAAACCATCCATCTGGTAGAAATCTGGAACAGGGCCTGGAATACCTATCATTTTCCCCTCAGCCATGACGGCACATAGCGCCATCAGTCCCAAAACGACAGTGTTCATGGTCGATGCTTTTCGAAGTCCCAGATAGTCAAACGATCTTCTTGTGGCTTCCAGGGGAAGAGTGAAGTTACTACTAGCAAGATTTGTGCATTTATAGATACCAAAAGGCGCATCAATCAAAATTTTGCAGATTTCGCATTCTATGTAAATGTCAAGGTGGGTGATGGTAATATTTCAAAAGTTTACACTATTTCTGCTTGCTGAGTAAGTTATTGTAGCAGTCTGCATTGAATTTACACAATATTGTCAGATATAGCCACATATTTAGATTCACCATTCTTTGCACAGCTGTTTCCATGTTTCTGGTACGTTTTCAAAAAGATTTTGTCCTATTTTAGTTTGCCTTCTTTTCCAATGAAATTATTTTGACACAAGAAAAGTGAAAAAAAAAAATTAAACAAATTTAAGTACACGTATCAATAGTTTAGCACAGTTTCTAATGTTATTTTTTTTTGTATAATCACTGATGTACAATGTTTTTCAACCGGTGTGCCACATTGATTCAATAGGTATGCTAAGGGAGTTTCTAGAATTGCTGAAAATTTATCTTCTCGATACTAAATGCCAATAGAAAAATTCGAATTAAACCTTATGATGTTTGACCGTATTCATATAGACATTCTGAATCTTATCAAATTTGTATTTTGGGTTTGAAACCAAAGGTGTTTAAAAACCATGTAGCATACCCAATGGTTTTTAAACACGCTATGATGCCAAGAGGCGTTAAAAGTGCAGTCTTTCGTGTAAAAACTCATTCTTTTTACATTAAAAGTGCGATATTCTTTGGTAAAAATGCGATTTCTATTTCACCTGGACCATAAATTTGGCGATCCTAAATTTATGTCCAAAATTATCCACCTTAAGATTCTTGATCGTTTTAAATATTAATTTTTTTAAAGCACTATTTTTTGCAGTTTTTTAAATATTTAATGGTGACAAAAGGGTTAAATTTTGCTAGGGAAAGAAAATAAAAAAAAATTAGTTATTGTGAAAACCCATGTATGGTAAGGTATGCAGCTGTCTGTGAAAATAACTTTAAAATTAACATTAAATTAAAATGCTAACTCACAAAGTATTATTTTGACAGGCACACAAGAGCAGCAGTAGTAGAAAACACCCAGACTGCACAAGTGGGTGGTGCAGTAGTGGTGTTTCCCCCCCCACTTTTATTAGGGGTAAAAAAAGTCCCCTAATTAATGGGGTAATACATTTTTAAATTTTTTTTCTTTTAAAAGGGATGTTTATATGGGAATGGGGTCACCAAAATTAAGTTTTTTTAGGAGGTACATGTCTGGGGAAGGGGGCCATAATAATAGTGTTTTTATTTATTTTTTATTTTATTTTTTATATCACTGTATGTCTGGGGAAGGGGGCATTACAAAATATATATATATATATATTTTTGGTGGGATTTTTTTCTGTTTTTATGGGCACTTTCTTTTATTTGCATTTTCTTTTTAGTTATATTGATTAAGGTACATGTATGGGATAGAGAATTAGTCTAATAAAATAGTTTTATTTATTTTTTATTTCTTCTTTAGGGCACTGCATGTCTGTCTGGGGATGGGGACTATAATAATAGTGTTTTTTATTAATTTTTCTTTTCTTTTTTAAATCACTGTATGTCTGGAAAGGGGGCATTACAAAATATATATACATATATATTTTTTTCTTTGGCAGGTCTTTAATGTGTTTTTGGGCAGTAGTGGCATGGGCAAAAGTTGGAATGAAAATAATAATGATGCAAAGTTTTTGGGGGGTATTAAAATAAAGTGCATAGGTGATGTCACAGCTGTGACATCCAGTCCTAGGTGAGAAGACTTGGCATAAAAGAACCATAAACATAGGGCACCAATAACAACTTAAGGGGGCAGATTTTACTGTAAAAAGAATAAAAAGGAAAACAATGAGCAGTAGAAACCATAGATACAAGCTTGATAAATCTAGCAGTTTTCAGGCTTTCATTTTTTTTTAAAATGGAGTTAGTTCTTCCATTACCAACGCCATTGCAATTGAATTCAGATTTAGAGCAGCATACCGAAAAACGCATAGTTGACGAGATTGGTGCTGTGCCAGCCAAACAACTGAAGCTGGTTATTGCCAATGACGATGCTAAAAACCCATGTTTTGGATCCAGTTATGTTCCAGTTGCAAGGTGAGCGATACATGTCAGCAGGTTACTTCAAAGATTGCATGTACATGAAATTGAGGGACTATAAATTTAATACAACAACTCACAACTTAGAGTTTACAATGAAAGGGATGAATATGTCTCTC
>JAQGAE010005281.1:0-11453 GCA_034696685.1 Julus scandinavius
TATGAAATTCACTTTTTACTATAAATAACAACAAGCAAATTTGTTTACGGCATAAATTCTAGAAAATTTCGTGTTTATAGCTTGAAGTCTATAGAAAACTTTGTGTTTACGGCTTCAAGTTTAGAAATTTTCGTGTTTACGACATGAAGTCTAGAAAACTGTGTTTTCGACAAAAAAACTACAAAATTTACTTTTTTCGCCTAACGTAAATTTGCCAAAGTGGGCGAAAAATTGTTAAAAACATTAGTACATTTCCAGATTTTCAAGATTAAAATGATTCATCAATTCATACTTAACAACAAGATGAATCATCGGTTTGGGACAAACAAAAACTTTCAAATCCACAATTTTCAGAGGACCGAGGTTTTTTCGTTTCAGTGCATCTGCGCTGGCGGAAACAATCACATTCCAGCCTTTTTTTATCCTTTGCTACAAAAATCAAAATATAATCCAATATATCCAATGTCCGTCCTTTAGCAGCCTCTCGTACATCCAGACACAAACGTTTTTATTCGTTACTTCCCGTTTTTACTTATATGTAGCAGCTTGTTCATTTGTCCCTTACGAATAAAGCGAACATTTAATGAAACTACATACTAACTACATAGTAAGAAACACATAAACGTTTTAATCGAACCTTACCTGAAATTTTTTTCAAAATACATATAGCTCGCATAACAGACGAAATCCAGCGCTGCTATTCATTCTATTCATTTATTATATGGTGTGATAATAGGGATAGTGGGAATAGACCCTGTACGAAGGTCGATGTTGGCCAAACTCACCATGTGCCAAAATTCCCCATTACCAGTACACGTGGTGGGATACATGCATTGTCGGTATAATCTTGGCCCACCAATCCTGTGTGCAGTAGCCAATGAGGGGAGGATCCTAGAACCGTAAATACACTCCATCTCACGTCTGCGAATTTAAATGCTTCCTTCAAGACCTTTAAATTTAGCAAATCGCTCTTACCTTCGGCTGGAAACAATTCACAGGCCAAGTTTGAATTCACGATTACAGATCAATGAACTTTAATTTTATATGCCTTTCTTTGGTTTTTCTTTGAAAAATCGTCGAATTTATCAAGGCATGTAATTTATAATAAGGTCATCAAAAACCAATCAAAAACTTTCTTATCCATGAGGCCCAAACACCAAAGCCAATTGATGAGCCTCCATTCAGCACCGGGCTGGCCATGGTGTCAGCTAGCTGCACATGGGTCTTTTAAACATTAGCTAATATGTATATTAAAAATGTTAATATGACCTTTAAGGAGCTTAATAATAGCTTTTATTATATATTTTTTAAATTTTAATTTACTACATATTGTAATATGGTCCTCCATATGTATTTTTTGAAAATTTTAATTATTTTTTATAAAAATTAAATGATAGCCTGATACAGAAGAGTGGTTAGGTGCCCTAATTTTAGACCCAGTTCGGTACTACATACAATCATCACCTACCTGGGTGTTTTACCTTCAATTGGTGACTATCAGTCGCAACTGGACTTGTTGCAACCATGGACAGTAGTGCTGCAATTAACAAAAAAAATGCAATTCTCAATTTACTAATAATTTTTAGTTGCCAATCTATCATACAACGTAATTGTATACAAACTATTGCAGAAAAAACAAAGAATTTATGAAAAAAACCAGTTCATATAACGATGTAAAACATGTTGTCCGGTTGCACAGAACTGTGTTATTTTCTTAAACGCTATTAACAGACAACCAAACAAATCTAATTTATAGGAAGGTGCACCGTTAATATAAAAGTATTCAGTTAATTCTCCCTTTCCTAGTGACACCGTGTTTGTTCTTGTGCGGTTTTATTAATCGATCATGATATTTGGAATTTAAAATGATTTCAAAATAGTCGATGCTATTAATGGTCCATTCACACGTATTGAATTGAGCGTCAAAATGGTCAGTCATGTTCATCTTGTTTGAACGAAACAAGTGAGGAATTGCATTGAGAATGCCATTTGTAATTTTTCCCCTGATTCTTCCGTCGCACGGTCTCACAATCACAATCACAGCACTCACAATTTTCGCAGCACAATGTGTTCTATTATTGTAGCTTTGGTAGACAACGCGGTACGGATTGTACGGTATTGCTCTTTTTTGCAGGGCATAACAATACAAGAATGATGCGCAGTAGACATCGAACTACGCAAATTTCCCCTGGGTCAAACCATTCTTGCATTCTCGGCAATTCTTCAATATTGAATTTGTTATATTTAAGCACTATTTTTCCCTTCACTGAAGGAAAATCAGCAGTGTTATGATAGCCATGTCTATCGAGAATAAATGAAACCCCGATTGTGCACCTGAAAGTGAAGGAAACAAAGTTTACTTAAATTTGTCAATGCAAATCTGAAAGTTGTTTGAGACAAATATAGGTTTATATTTACATGTTGAACTCGTCGATGAGACCCTCATTATTGTTGATCCCTCTGTTGTATTGAAAAACAAACAAACCATGTTTTAATATAAATATATTTATGAAGAACATTTCATTAAATAAATATGATCATTTCAAAGTTTTGGAATATATCAAAGAGCACTTTCAACCATTTTGTAAAATTACGACTTACAAAATTTAATTTTCACAATGTATAAGTTCTGAACCATGGTACTAGAACTTACCATCGCTATTTACAAATTGATAAAACGCCTCGAATCCGGTACCATCAAACCTATGATTTGATCGAAAAGTAACCCTGAAGAAATTCCGTTCCGATTCCATCGGATCCGGCTTTGTCAAACCACATTGTCGTGCTATTTTCCTATCTGTGGATGGGAAATTTGAGAATTCGACGTAATCGCTGGCACTTTGCATTTCGCATCTGTTAATAAAAAAATATAAGAGAATTTATATGGCAGAACTTGTGAGGAATGAATTAACTTGCTGCATTTGTTCAATAAGTGTTTTGGGGGAACTTACGGAGACATGCCTTCTATATCAAAATAGGCAAACGTCACTCTAACCCGTTCTTTCTTTTTACCATTGAAAAAGTAATGGCACTCGGTATTGCGGGGGTAATAACCAGGGAAATTTGGCGATGTGAACGTGCCATTGGTGGTTTCATTACTGTTGAACACAAAGCCACATACTGAAAGAAAAAATAAAATACGTAAAGCTTCTTATTAACCTTAGCACAAAGATATTGCTAAGAAAAAATACTAACCTGATTGATTATCTTGTTTACCAGAAGTAATTCCAAAATCTAGAATAACAAACAAAATTAAAATCCAACTGTACTGATGTTTAATGGAACAATTATAAGTGTATATTTTAAAATACAACTGATAACTTAACAAACATACAAGTATGTTGTTTTATATTAACGTCACAGCTCTAATACATGATGTAAACCAGATATGTATGTTACCAGCTTTAAATTATGTCATGGCAAATGTTGAATATTGATTTCTCTAAAGCACCCATTGTGAAAATGCAGGGTTTGCCAAACTCCTTTTAATTAAAAATCTTTTTTTTTCTCTCCAAAATCCAAGTTATTATTTATGGAGATTTTTAAAGCCCTAATAAATTTTAAATTAATTTTTAAATTAAGCTTCTTTTTTTATATAGCCTGTCATCTATCAGACAGCTGGCTCTTTTCCCACGTGATAATTTTCAATTTAATTAGAAAAAGGCCAGATAAATTTGAAGACAGCGCTTGGTGGGTTGATATCGATTTTTTTTCGCATGAAATTATATTTTCAATCTGAATATCATATGCATATTTTCAAAACTGTGCCATGCATTCTAGTGATTCATTTCCAAAAGCAATTTTGATGGCAACTACAGTTGTTACACGATGTTCTTTGACTTACTTGATACAAATCGGTACATTGCCCTGAAACCTCTTGATTGACTTGATGACTGATAACTTTGAAATTCTAATGACATAGTTGGACCATTTGACATAATCTGCTTTGGTATTTGTTTGCCACAAAAGTTATCCAATCTTTCTGGCTGACCGTTAATTTGTATAAAAGCCTTGACGACATCCACTCCTTCACAACTGAAACAAAAGAATTAAACATTAACGTTTCATGTTAACAAATTCCAATTTTTTACTTTTATAGATACAATTAAGCCTGAGTTTACTCTATAGAAAGTCGCTTGAAATTACATCATAAATCCCCCTCCCCCTATCCCATCATGGACGCACTTGATTTTTTTTTAAAAAGTAGGGTGTGCAAAACATTTGTTGCATTATTTACAAAAGACCATGTTATAAATTTCCAAGCACCAGCCTCGCTACTAATTCCACGACATGTTTCCAGATTTTTCTGATTAACCGAAATTTTCTGACCTCGAAGGGAAATTCCAGCATAAAATTGGTGTTTAGCACAAAGTTAGGCATAATCCCGACTTTCCCCAAGATTTTAAAAATTCAAGTATACGTTTGGAACTGAGGACACATTTCTTCTGGTGTCCATATTCCCTTTCACTGACTTTTAAAACTAAAATTACTCAAACAGAAAAACCAAAAACTGAAAAATACCATCATTATAGTGGACGCGTCCATAATGGTTTCCCCCTCCATCCCCCTGTCCACATGTTAGAAGACCCCCTCTCCCTCCCACCCCACTCTTGAGGACGTCCTCTTTGAATGACCCCAAGACGAATTTGATACTTGTAGTTATAGAGAAAGTCAACGTTTTGATTTCATTATTCAAATTTGCTTTGACTGCATTTTCTGGTGAGCGAATAAATACATGTATTTAGCCTCTGAATCCCCTGATATATACATTCATGAGTTTCTTTAATAGCAAGCCCATAGCCATAACTAGTCGTAAATTGTATACGAACGTCTGATTAATAATAAAAGCCTGGAGCTTGTTCAACATCGCACGAGGGTGTTTAGAAGCTATGTTCCCTAATGGTTTTGAAGACTATGATATGGGATGTAGGCGGTGCAAACCGGCGTTTATAGCGGAATTTTAATGCAATGTTTTCGCTGGGAAGAATGAGAAATTTTTACGAAAAAGACTCCAACGCTTCTCGGATCGATAGAAAATCAAAACCAAAATCGCAGTTTTTTTTTTCTCTTTCTCTCTTGAAATCACTTTTTTCTGGACGGAAAATATAACATTTTCATCGTAATGGTAGCATATATAGAAAGAGGTGTATTTGTATAGCTTCGCAAAGAGTTATTTTAAAATAACAAGTCTTCTGAGAGTAGTTTACAATGAACACGTCTTTGCATTTAATCAGTATTGGATTTTGCATCGCAATTTCCAAGTCTGATGTGATTACGAATTCTATACATGTTTAAATAAACGATGACTGCAGCAAGCATGATTAATTTAATATGAGACAGAAAAGGCAGTTGCAGTTGTTTAACAGCTTTATTCAGAAAATTACTAAAGGGAAAACAGAGGATATCATTTATTAATAATATTCTAATCCATCGAGGTTTCATTTGCGAGTAAAGTAGTTTTATATTCGAATTGGTAGATGTGGAATATGAGATTTGGTTCTTTTGCGCACGAATAGTTGATTGTATGCGTCAAGAAACAAACTTTTGCTGATTAATAACATTTCCTCAAAATTTATATTAAAATACAGTTTGGAGAAAATTTTGGAAATGTTGGATTAGTTTTAATTTTGATTTGAACGTATGACCGAAAAAGCAAACCCAGCAACATTAAATTATTGTTATTTTCAAAAAAGTGAATGACTTACTTTTTAATGCTTTCTTCATTGGGATCATCGGGCATGTAAAGATCAAATTCGGTAAAAATGATTTGGACCCTCTCTTTTCCTCTTCCGGTGAATGTGTATTTGCAATTGATTCTGGCTGGATACGGATGGGGATTGCCAGGACTGCTAAAATTGCCAATTTTATTATCGTCACTGCGAAACACTTGATCACAGCTTGCTGTAAAACAATAAAAAAGAAGAAAAATTATAAACGGAAGATTTTCAGAAAAAACAAAATACAATATTAAAGCAGAAACTAGTTTTAAAATGATATACTGAATCATCAAATATTCATGTAGTGTCCCAGCGTCTTGAATAATACAAAATGATGTCATTGCTTTTTCTAGGGTTTCTAACAAGTTTGAAATATTCATAAAGTAACTTGCCATACGCAGCATACATTCTTAGTTAGTCATCATAATTTATCATTTATAACCAGTGATAAATTTAATTTAATGGTACATGTAACAGCAATGCGGAGAATGACTTCAGAGTTCGTCGACATTTGAATCACTGAAATTGTTATTTATGTCACCGGATGAAATTTATAATCTTTATATACGAGTATACATGCAAAACCCTGCAAACATATGCATAATATGTGGACCTAACATCATCACAAAATGACAAAAGGCATCATCAATATAATATCCATGCAACATAACCTACAAAAAAAAAAAGATAAATTCGAATAGAGACACTAAAATGGCGGATAGACGAGGAAACTGCGAAATACAATATAACATCATGCCGGATAAACAGAAAATAGCCTATAGCTTTCAGTTATAAACATTCATATTGGATTCTGTTCAGTAACCATGACAACGAATAAAAGTCTGCCTTTTCGGAATTGAATAAAACATGCATTATAGATAGCACCATGGCAGTGTATACATGTATAGCTGACAGCTAAATTATCCCACACAATAGTAAATGGGACATCGGTGTTTCTGAAAGACCTGTCAAATTCAATTGTATGACATACAAACCCTAATTTTATCTGAATTATGCAATCTGTACCTGCAGCCTAACTCTCGGTGTGAAAAGCAAAATTATGCGTAACAATTCAATTAAATAATGCTATTTAATCAATTTATGACATGGAATTCTCAGCAGCTATTCGTGCATATTTAACGTCGATTTTTGCATGGGTAAGTTAAATGCCTTCCACTTAAATATTTATGGTTGGTTGGCACTGCTAAAGGCAATATGTAGAATTCTTGGTTGAATTTTATACTTCTGTATATTGGTATTCAACTCTCAATGTCTGACAAAGCTGTTCAGAGTAGCTGACTCGTAATTGCAACAGATGGTTTAGAACTTTAGATTTAGAGCAAAACTGAATATACATGTATTTCAGCTATTCTATAACTTGAAAGAATATGGTTTTCAAATCTAAAATATGTTGAATAAAGAAAATTCAGATTTTTATAAAATTCTAACCCATGTATAAGATTTCTCTTTTCTTGTCCATTAATAAACTAAACGTTGGTTTAAGGGTTAATTAATTCATTAATCAGTTAATCGCTGGAAATGTATTCATTAGTTAGTAAAGTTTAATTTCGTTTAGGAAATACAATATTCAGTAAATTGCTCGTCTAAAACGATTTACAGCAGTAATAAAAGTAAATTGCCCATACGGTAATTTACTGTTAACGCTCTAATCGACAATTTATTGTACGTTAATTAAATATTTTTCGCTCAATTTTATTAACTGCCGCTGGAAAATTTTAAGCAGACAACCATGAAAATAGACCCAATGAAAATAGAAAAATATCGGGTTGATACGAGGTCATATGTTAAAAAAGGATGTGATGAAATGTGGTTTTTAAATAAACTACACATGGGGAGTTTAATTGATAATTAGCTCTGCTTAAATAATAACTATGAAAACTGTCGTGTTCTTGAACTACATGCATGAAATTCATCATATTCTTAAGTACATGTTTTCATTAAAGCCTTTTATTTTGTATTTTCATTTTTATCTCAGCAAATTATGTTTCAAAGGCAGAACTACCAAAGAATGAAAACACACAAAAAAAGCTTTTTCAATAATGAGAAAGAGAAAGCGGAATGGAGATGTATGAAAAGCATATAAAATTACTATTTCCCGCCCAACATATATGAAGTTGTATTCATATACCACCGCTCCAATATGGTTTAATTAAGACCCATTCAAATCCTATAATGGCAAATTATATGTCAAAGCATAGTCAATAAAGACTCACAAATATTAAAAAGCTTTTTACAATATCGTGCAAGTAGAATAAGATGTTTCCAAAGCTATAAAATAAAATGATGAATATAGAAAAGGGCCCTATAGTGGTATTCTAAGCAGATGGCTCGCTGTATTATATAGTGAAAACACTTTATAGCGCTATCAAAAAAGCTGTTTTGCATGCGTGCGCACATTCCATAGCGCCCACAGAAAATAACCGTCAATAAGAAGACAATTTGGAGGAAAAGCCAGTTTTTGGCAAGCTAATTAAAGCGAAAATCAATATGCACTAAGCTTTGTTGAAGATTGTGGATGGGTAAACCGCAAAAGCTAAATAATTTCCTTCAAATCAACTGCATCTTTCTCGTTTATTATAGATTATGGGTTTTTGTACGCTGAACGATTGCACTGCTTGTAGAAGGAAATTTCAATAATAACGTCGAAACGCAATCACGACTTAAATCCATCTAATGGCTTGCCAGTGCACTTATCTCTCTTTTTGGGTAAACATTTTGATGTTCAGTATATGGCGATGGGGGCCTAAAGATGAGTGCAATGTCATCATTTTGATGCAAGCATCATCGTTTGAATCCTGAAAATGGCTCTTGGCATTGGGGAGCACCCATTAAGCTCCTTAAAATCAAATCAATTGTATTAGTTTTATTTGTTTCACGCCGTGTTGAACGCTATTATAGTTATCCGAAATCTATTTGAAATTTCCAATGGTTTCGGTTGCAATTACACGGACTACTTGGTCGAGAGTGAGATAATGGAAATCAAGAATTTATAAAAATCCCAGAAAATTTAATTAGAGGTTTATTTCTCCAACGAATTTGTAGGGATTTGGACGTGCAAGAACACAACTGAAATTGGTACTACGTGATTAATAAACAACTGCAAACATTCGCTTTTTTGTATATAGTGAAGATTAAGTAGTTGAATTTTAGCATTCATTTAACAACAACAGATGTTGTGGTGAAATTGGTATGGCTTTAGAATGTATCATGTTCATGTCAGCATCTGAACTAACTTTCTTGGATTAAGGCCTTCAGTGAAAAAAATGTACATATATTGGAATGAAGTACTGACTTTCCTAATCGCCTTAAGTTCTACGAAAAGCAAAACAATTAGGCAGTCTCTAGTTACTGTATATTAGAAGTAGATTTTTGTTCTTTTTCTTCTACTTCAAAATGATAGCAGTTTCTGATATTTTAAAGAATGCTTTCGAGGATTACGTTATTCGAGCTAGACGAAGGAACGTAATTGAAATTCAACACTGACTATTCTATATGACATCTGCGAGCACGATTGTATCTTTTTATACTATATATACATATAATGAAATAATGCATCTTGCTTTTCAAGAATTGCTATGGCATTTTCGAGGATTTAGTCACATAACTAAACAAAAGAAACACTATGAAGCAATGTAAGATTAGAAAGCAGACATGATTTCCATGCATGATTTTAACTAAGATTTCATGATTTCAAATAATGCATACTAAATTCATACGAAAAGTATGAAAATAATTAAAAACGTTTAACCTAAATATATTTTAGAAATGTTGCTTTATACCATTATGTACGAGCACTTTAAAGTTATTTAAAATTTCAAAATACAAAGATAATAGAGATTGCAAATTACACGATTTGTTGTATTTTGCAATAATGTTGGCTCATTCATATTTTGTAAATATATGTAAATACCAAAATTGTACAGATATTAAAGACATTTAATAGGTGCAAAATTTTGATATTTACTTATATTTACAAAATGGCGGCTGAAACAAACCCGGAGGGCAAACTTTTTTTGCATATGTGTGTAAATACTTGTATATACGTACATGTACGTCTTGGTGGAGAGCCGGCTTAAGACCTATGCTATTATTAAATACATGCTATTACAAACTATTGTACAAAATTTAATCAGATTATTATATATGAAATAATTATTTGATAAAAAAATTATTACAAGACTTGTGAACACGTGTCCTTCGAAAATTAGATCAGATTTAATATTAATAGCAGTAATTGGAGACACTAATAGGCTCGTTTTTAAAGCGTGTTGCAATGGCACATTGCTCCAGTTCATGAATTATCCTATCTTATTTCACAGTATTTTCAATTTTATGATAGTTTTCTAAGAAGTCGTAAATTTCGCAAAAAACAGTAAATCAATACCAACTGTACATGAGAACAGCATTAAAAAGATAGAAGCTTTTTCTACTTAAGAAGTGTGTGGTAGATGAAACAAGTTGCTAAGGCACATAAATCAACCTTAGAAATAAAAAAACAAATTGAGAAACAAAAAAAGTCGAGTTTAGGTTATGGTTTTGAAATACGAAAAAACTTTTCCAGTTCTTTGATTACAAAAACGAAGCAATCTTTGGTCTATTCTATTTCAAGATGACAACAATCCTATATTTTTTTTCTCCTTTTTCGGAAAACATGAAATCGTATTTATGGTTTTCACCATATTTCACCGTATTTGTACATCTTTTTTCTTCCCAACCGTAAATGTTTATTTTTATGTTTTTCCCCCTTATGCATGGAAAACATACTGGCTGTCTGTTTCATAAAAAATGGCTGCATGTTTATGGGGTTCATAACGAATATATGTTTGATGCGATTGCTCCTAAGCAGCATTAATATATAAATGCAATTTGTAAGATGAAGTAAGCGAACGGTAAAAACATGTTCTTGCTCGTACATGCGGATAAAGTTCATTACAAATAAGGCCTACACGATACGATAGAAGTTACCGTCGTATTAGGGCTTGCTATACAGGAAATTACAAAGAATCCAACGTAATCTAATAAACGTAGACCTGTGTACATTATGTTAACTTCAGAACTATGCCGTGTGGATGCATTTTATATATAGAAAAAAAGCTTGCACTTCTAATGCCTCCGGATCTTTAATAAGCTTATTTGTGTATAGTGTACATTTTGGTGAATAAAATTCTACGGTGTAAGACCAAGATCTATATACTTATGTCTGCAACGACTATAATAAAGGTGTGCACACGTCTGCCAAAACCAATACTTTATCAACAGTTATTAAAGGGAAGCTTCTCGAATTAAAGACAGGGTTGAAGCTGTCAATGGACAATGGGGGAAAATACTGAAGTAATGGTAATAAAATATTAAGAAAACTTCAATTAATTTACGCATGAAATAACCAGGAATGTTATTTTAAAAAACACCAAATAAGTTAATACGCTAACAGCATTAACATACAAAAATTCACAATGAAAATGGAAGTAACACTACAAAATTTCACAGAATTCATAGAATCTGCAATGCTCGTTAAATTATCACTACAAAGTTCACTGCAAAGTGTCACATTGTTTTGATGGACTGATTTTTGTTACAGACTGGATTAAAATGTTTTTAAACAATATCTTGTAAAATGAGCTCTGTAAAATTATTATCCAGTAAATCAAAAATTGTCAACGATTTACACTTTCCTGTTCACATACACCTCTGACATTTAAATTAAATCAATATGCT
>JAQGAE010005282.1:0-11451 GCA_034696685.1 Julus scandinavius
AAGGGCCCTGATCATCCCCTCCTCTAAATTTTGGCAGTTCTATAAATTTTTGTTAGTTTAGTTGGTCATTTTTTGGTGATAAAAATGACGTCATTTTTTGGTCATTTTTCGGTCAGTAAAATGACGTCCTTTTTTAGTCTTTATTTGGTCATTTTGAGTTCGTCATTTTTTAGGCAATAAAATGACCAAAAAATGGCGTCTTTTTCGACGTGAGACGTGTTTTTGGAAAAAATGACCTAAAAAAATGACGTCAATTTGACGTCATTTTTGTTTCCCTTTGCTACTTGGGCAACTTGCACCACAGCTAATCCTGTCACAAATCACGAATTTTCTTCTGCTAGTTTCTTTACCTCTTCAATTAGTTTTAATTTCACTTCTTTCGCTCCTTCGGTACCAGACAAGACTTTTGCGCTTTTAATCAGAATTCCAAAAAAAACACCAAAAACTGTCCATAAGATTTTGCTGCTTGCGGTATTATAAATCTGCATTTCTTAACTCAATCCATGCAGGCTAGGCCACAATAGGAAATCATAAAAACGTGTTGCACATTGTCGTGTACCAAAACCCATTCTCAACATCAAAAAATACCCACATTTCCAATATGTGTGCTTCCAAAGTCATAACTTCAATAATGAAAGTTTCAATCATATCTGTAAAACTCAGTTCTGATAAAACCGCTTCAAGATTTTTGAACAAATGGCTCAAGTAAAAATGTTCATCGCTTTTCTCGGATGAAACTGTTGTATGCGGCTCAAAACTTAGTGAACAGATTTTTATAAAATAAAAGTAGCTCAAATAGTATTTCTGCGAGACTTAAGTTTGGTACAACCCGGATGGCAGTATCGGTCAAAATGTCAATAGGCTACTTTGTAATCGAAACCAGTATATATCTTCCAGTATGGCAAGAAAGTATTGATAATTACATGTATCAGTAGTTTTCGATAAATAGGGATTGTCCAATTATCCAAGGAAAATATACTTGGTATCGAAACAAAAGTATTGATGCCATACTAATTTTCAGTTGTATCGCAGCATCCCTAGTCATCACTTAAATATAATTCAAAGTTAGAATCTGTGTTTCCAATTATACTAAGCTTCTTGTTTATGCCTGCTTAGTTAGTTTTGTTGGTTTTTCAAGTTTATCTACATCGTCAGCCAAAAAAACGATGCCAAAAATAAAAAAAATGCACTTCTCGACCAGTCCTTCTCAGGAAATTCTTTCAAAAACTTTCTTGCACTAAATTTCTTATTTTCGCTTAAACACTTAATGGCAATGTGATCTTCTTGCGAGAAACCCATTCTTGCGAATTTGCTTTGATTGAGCAGATTGATTTGTCGGCTGTGCCACCTGCAGGGAAATCGGGGAAATAAAAATTATGCTGACGTGCAGCGCCACCTACATTAGAGAAATTTGAAAGATTAGTAACAAAAGTACACAACTAGAAAATTTCACTAAAATTGTATTTTTAATTAGGTTACAATGAATTATATTTTGACATAGTTTTTTTGGCTCATGGTGTATTTCTGCAACACTAGGGCTAAACACCAACGCCAGGGCATTAGCATCCATCACCTGCCTGTGATGCTTGCCTACGAGGAGGTGCTTCAACCTCCTCTGTAGGGGTCTTTAACATGCAGAGAGCAAGGGGATCTACACTGTACCTCTTATCACAATACCCGACCACGTTATTTCGATGACCGAAAGAGCCGGGCTCAAGACATTACTAAAAAACCATGTTTAATTTCCACTGGTGAGTTTACAAAAACAAAATCTCGCGGGCGGCATCTTGCCAGCCCCGAAAACACCCTCACGACCCCGAGCTCGTGTGCACGACAAAAAACAAGAGGTGACCATCTAGGTCCACCTCCTGACCCAGACTGCCCCCTCTGCTACCTCGAGCTTCCCAGCAAACCTTGTATGGAATGCTGGTCAGCTCGGGGCAACAGAGAGGGTTACATGATTTGCATAACTCGAACACCCCTTACGCTCATCCGCATACCGGCCGCCTTACCTCCGACCCCCAAGGTCATCACACTATGTTTAAACTCATGGGAAAGAGCTAGCAAATAATAAAGATGTTGACACCAATGAAATTATTCTATGTGAAGACCAAGATTCACAGCAAAACAAAGGATGGTTACAAGGCTGTATATATGAGAAAGGGATCATGGCAATACATCCCCTTCCCCCCCAAAATCCAAGAAATTGTTCAAATTTCAACCTGAATCGGCCAATTTTCCATGATTTTTCTATGGTAAAACTAGGACCATAGTGGACCATATCGCTCTCTCTCTCTCTCCTCCCCCCCAAAATGTGATCACATATACGGACTTGGATGATTACATCGATAATTTCACGGGCGGCATCTTGCCAGCCCCGAAAACACTCTCACAAGCCCGAGCTCGTGTGCACGTCAAAAAACAAGAGGTGACCATCTAGGTCCACCTCCTGACCCAGACTGCCCCTTCTGCTACCTTGAGCTTCCAAGCAAACCTTGTATGGAATGCTGGTCAGCCCGGGGCAACAGAGAGGGTTACATGATTTGCATAGCTCGAACACCCCTTACGCTCATCCGCATACCGGCCGCCTTACCTCCGACCCCCAAGGTCATCACACTATGTTTAAACTCATGGGAAAGAGCTAGCAAATAATAAAGATGTTGACACCAATGAAATTATTCTATGTGAAGACCAAGATTCACAGCAAAACAAAGGATGGTTACAAGGCTGTATATATGAGAAAGGGATCATGGCAATACATCCCCTTCCCCCCCAAAATCCAAGAAATTGTTCAAATTTCAACCTGAATCGGCCAATTTTCCATGATTTTTCTATGGTAAAACGAGGACCATAGTAGACCATATCGCTCTCTCTCTCTCTCTCCCTCCCCCCAAAATGTGATCACATATACGTCTTGGATGATTACATCGATAATCTATCTGAACTTTTCCAGAGACTGAACGTCTGGACATGGAAGCGTCATTGCACAGGTTGCCATGTTTCAGAGCACACTGGTGCTGTTGAAAATACCTTTGGGACCACATTCTGGCCCATCATCGAAGCCCATATGGCTTCGACATGACTAGTAGGGTAGACCGGGGCACTGTGGTACAACGTCTTTATAAAATCAGGTTTTATCAGCAAACCAATGCTTTTGATTCGCAAAGAACTCACATTAACCAAAATTTCTTCAATCTGACACAAGTATAGAAGAAAATATTTGCAGTTAAAGTTTTTGCTCTTGAATGGACCACAACATTATGAGGTACAGTGGGACATGTCCCAGCATACCCCAGCATAATAATAACTTTAAATAAAAACCATGTTTAAATTTATGTTTTAAAGTAAAAATGGTTCAGAATCACAGGAAAAAAACGCATTTGGACGAGTAAGCAGTGAATATATAAAATCTGCTGTAATTACGGTTAATTTATATCGTTTTTGTAGCTACCACCTAGGAAATTTCTCCCATCCGTAGCAATTCCCACTGAACTCGACCGATTATGGTGCAAACATCACATCTTAGGACCAAAAGACATCCTCAATTTTTTTTGTTAAAACCGCTGCTTTATCTGGAGCTAATATTGTTCTCGATGAGTTCTGTTTCAGAAACTAATGATCCACTCGTGGCTAAGATTGCTTACGCAGAAATTCCCAATTTGCCACGTCACTTTATACAAATTCCTACTTAACCTCATTTGATAAACTAACACTTTATGCTACAACCAGCTGTAAACACACGCTGCGGCCAGGCGTTTCGTTTGTTTGTTTGTTGGTTGATTTTTAACTTTGGCCTATTTCTGCAATTTAGGCTACCTTCAAGCAGCCTCGTGCACTGCAGAATTTGTAATCCCCACAACTAAATAATTGAACCGGGTTCCATTTTTGGGCGAGTTTATTACCGAAAACCTGTTTGTTGTAACGACCAACAGGTTTTGGGTGATCAGAAGTGGAAAAAAATTGCTAGTGTGCAGCTAGCCTTAGGCTTAACACCAACGCCAAGGGGATGAGCCTTCATCACCTACCTGGGGAGTTTGCCCACGAGGGGGACTTCCACCCCCGCTCGATAAGTCATAACTTGCAACAACCTACACCGGACCTTAGCTTAAACTCTCATCCAAAAGAGGAAGGGTCAAGTTCCACTTAGGGAATTTCTCCCATCCGTAAAAATTCCTACCGACTTCGACCTGGTAGCGAACCCCGTACCTTAGGATCGAGAGACAACTCGACCGCCGGCATCGGCCAGGTGTTTCGTGCCAGTGCTGAATTTGCTGCCCAATACCTAAAACAAACACGTATTCCTGTGAAATTATAACCAACGGGTCGCAATAACGATTTGCCGAGGTTTGACCGAATGTTCCGCCAACGTTGCCAACTAAAATCCAACACTGGCACAGCAATAGATATTAACTAGAGTCCCTCGATTCACGTATTTTTTGTTAGTCTTTTGCTAAAAGCGCATTAATAAACAAAGAGGAGAAAGTAGTCTGAACACCATCACGTCTACGGAATAAAAAACTGTTCCTCGAGTAAGCTATACAAACTAATGTTAATCTTGCTGTAAGTGCACCATGTATTCCGTAATCCTTTTCCCAAGGTATAACAATAGGGCTTATTCATTCGAGACACGCAATAATAAACACTATGCATTGTTAAGGTATTACATATAAAAATATTACAAAAAATAATCCACCGTTAAATTACTCGGAGTCAAGTTGATGGCTAACTTCAATCGCTAAAAAACATATGGACCAGAAAGCATATGCACTTTGGTGTTACCAGACTTCTCTCGTAAGCCGTTATGTCCCCAACCTTTTACTCGGATAACCTTTTACTAAAATTGCTCATTTTTACGTGTTCTTACGCAACATACAATTTGACAATTTAATTTACACAATTGGCACTTATTGCGTGGCATGCATATGTAAAGTGAGGTAAAACTACACTTTTACGCAAAAAAATCTCACTTAAGAGGCTGCAAAAATTGAACGTGATGATTGTTAAGTGAAGGTAGAGCACCATCTTGATAGAAATGGCTTCCAACAACCTTTAAAATGACTAATATAAAGCCATGTGCGTTAATGTCGGTGCTTTTATTTTTATGTTACTATAATGTTGAAAATAATGTTAAAGCATCATATAATATGATACAGCAGTGTTCACTCATTTTTATGTATACACCTATACCTCGCTATACGGCTGCTCTTTATACGGCCTTTCGCTATATCGGCTTTTTTAATTATGGCACTTTTTCGATTTACGGCACAAAATGTTTCGTTATGCGGCCAAACAAAAAATGCTGTAATAAAAGGAAGTGGCCAAAAATGTGATAAGTTACTTCAATTTTCACAAACAAGGTCGGATTTGGCTAACAATAAAATAACTTATGGGTTTCACTTAGTTTAAGAAGGGGAAAAAATGAAAATCACAATGCATGCAGAAAGAATTGATTCATCATACGGCTTTTTGCTTTAAGGCCAACTTTTCCGGAACATATTTAGGCCGTAAAGCGAGGTATGGATGTACTTTAGAAAATTGATTTTCATATAATTGCAGAAAAATTATGCTTTTACTTGTTGTAATAACAAACTAGCACCTGAAGGAGGCCATAGACAGCAGCGTCGTGTTAAATAAATACATTGTTGGTCAAGATATCACTTGCTTCCGCAATAATTATCATCACTGACCACTTAAAGATTGAAAGAAATAAGAGCGTTACTAAACAGGAAAACATAATTATGTTAAAGTTATAGAAAAGTGCCGATAGCGGTGTTAAGGTGCTTGTTGCGTGAAATCTACGGATATCCGTAAATGCATTACCGTATTAATATAAGAAATTCCTATAAAACGTGATAATGACAAATGAGTTCCACGTTTAATGTGGGACGTGGGAGTTATGGAATATACGTTTAATTTGGGATTAACTTGAATGAAATTTCTTTATCTCCAGCACACTGGATATTTCCTTTAAACTTTAGTCTACTTTTCCTGTGAAATGCATCTGAGGCCTGTTCTTAAAAGAGCACGGCCTATGGTTTTTGCCCCTTGTTTTAACATTTGTACCGCTGAACGAAATAGACTGGCAAATACCCTCACTGAAAGAGCTGTCCTTGAAATACAGGACCAGCACCATAACCTGTTTGATTAAGATAATATTGGGTGTACAGTAAAATGACAGTAAAACCAGGCAATACTTAAGTAGATCAGGCTTGAGGTTGCTTTCCTAGGGACCTGTACAGTCAGGACATTGCAGATTTGTGTTTTTAAGCTGTGAGGGTACCTCAAAATATAATTTGCTTCTGGGTTCGAAATGCTGGAATTTTTTGTATGCGACGGAAAATTGTCGTTAATCGGAAAAATACGATATAAAACAAAAAAATCTGTACGTAAATGTTTTAAACTTGTATTATATGGAAATTTCATATATGAACATGCTGTATATGAGATATAAAATGATGGCATGAATGGTTGTATATAATTTTCCACCCGGATAGCCTTATCGAAAACTCTCCCCTGTTGAAGCCCAAAATCAATTCCCAGTGAATAGGAAAGGGCTTTGAACTAACCATATAAAAGTCATATATACAAGTAGGATACACATCTTTCAGTCTCTATAGCTTCATGTCAGTACTGAATATGAAAGCGGGTTTCTACTCTTTATATACCATACAATAAAAAATTCATGGTCCTTGCCTTAAATTGTGTTGGAAATCGTTTTTTTGAAGTGTCCTCATGCTATATATGGAAGCTTTTACTAGATATAGACAACCTCCTGTTGCACTTTTTTTATGAACGATTTCAGTTCCCATTTGCCTTGCCGAGCTCTTCGGACTACTTTGTTTGACAATATCAATTTATCGGTCTGTTTTATAGATTTTGTCTCCATATATATTATTATCGCATGATAGACGGCATCTCCTAACCTTTCATAAATTAGATGCTCAACCCTTGTCTCTTATAGGTTTTTCATGAAACTTACTCTAGATATGGTGGCATACGTATATCGCTGCTGCATTCGCTGTTATAGCGACACTTTAAAACACATTGGTTTTAAGAAAGGAAAGGAAAGTTGTGAATCGGACTGTTGCTAAGTTACACATTTTATAGATTTTTTGGTCGACTCAGATTTCTCAGATTTTAGATGTAAATATAACAAAAGCTGGATATAGGGTATATATATGACGCCATTGTGCTCAAGAACTATATAAAGCTTTTTTTTGCATTTCATACCTTGCGTTACAATTCTTTCCCATATCTAAATGCAACTTCAATGGAATGGTATCGATTATTCAACAACTACGGGCCAATAACCCGTAAACGAATTCTCAGAATAACCCTGATTGAAAAATATTATGTGGCACATACATTTATGTATGGGCTTATGAGACATTGGACATGCCCATATATGGTATGCTTTAGTGATGGGCATTTTTAGCCCATTAACCACTTGTATATATTCTCATGACTAATTGGTTGGTCTTTAGTCTTAAACCATCAGATTGATTATTGATTAATCATAATCTAGTATACTAGTGTGCCTTAAAGTTTTTGTAAGTGTGCCGCGGAAGTTTGTGGGAGGGTCAAAAATGTACCTTCTGAAAACAAAAAACTTACTAGTAATGTTCATATGATATCAGATTTTATTAAAAACTTGATTTTTCTTTATTTCATTAAAAAAATCAGATATCGCCTTAAACACCTTGTTTCCAATATTTTAGCGCCTAATGGCCGCTATAAGAGCAGACAATCGCTAAAATCCATTGACCGAGCTTTGTGCCAAGATGGATGCTTACTATTGGTTTATTTTTTGCATGAAATTAGACGATGGAATAGCCTTTCTGGCGAAAGTTCAGTTATAGTTAAAATTCAATCTAACAATGATGTCTAAGTCGCTACTGACGTAGGAGCATTCTCCTGGTATGATTGGGTACAACCTTCCTACCAAATGGCATTTGTTTTCTGACTGTAGGGTACTCAGTCTAGGGTACTGAGATTAAACTACTTTTCACTTCACAAAAAAGAATTTGTTACTTGTAGCATTATCATTGCTAAAACATTGTTTAAAAAAATGGGAAATTTTAATTCTGGAAAATTATAGGTTTTGATTTTGAAATGTAAAACTATTGCATGGTTTAGCAAACTAGATTTTGTGGTTATCATAAATGGAAAATATTATTAAAATAAAACGATTTTGGAAATATTTAAAAAGTTCTAGAAAAAGGAACTATTTTGAGAAAAATATAAACTTTTCTAAAAATTTTAACTGGAAATTGGATAATCTCATCTGAAACCTTGTTAATACAAATGGAAAATTTTAATTAAATATAGTAATTTCGGAGTAATTCAAAAATTCAGAAAACTAGAAATATAACTCTTCATCTATTTATTATTATGGATGAATGTTTTAATCAGTTTTTGTTGAGACTTCTCATTTTTAAACAATATTTCTAAGTTATGCGCATGCTTAACGTAGCTGCCCAAATTGATGGATATGGCCGGATTAATAGCCATAATTGAACCTTTACTCAACTTTATTGGTCTATTTAGAGTCTATAATACTACAATATGATTGCCGATAATATAGTAAATTATTCATGATTAATTAAGTACTGGATATTTTAGTTTTTAATTTGAGATAATGACTGGAAAGGTAATCAACTAATGCCCATCTTAGTCACTATAAAGGTTTGGTCATTACAAGCAATAACATATTTTAAAAAAACCAGCATTTTGTTAAAAAATGTATAAGCCACCACCATTTTATTTTCAACTTCAAAAACGACAAAATGAGTCCATTACTGCAGTCGGCTTTACTTAACGCACTGAATTGTTGAAATGGCAAAGGTAATGAAAGACCCTTTATACAGGTGATTCGGAGAATCTACCATATATGGTTTCCCTTTTCTGCTACCAACGCGTGAATTTTTTACATTAAGACTTCTTAATTATTTCCTAATCATTTCAAGCCTTCCGAATGCAACAGAGTGAACTATATTTACACTGTCTATACAATTTTTGCAAAAAACCTTTGGGGTTTCAATCGACTGCTATATTGGCAGAAGCTTTTAAGATTCATTTTAGTGCATAAAAAAGGTTTAGTTTATTTAACATTTCTAGAGGTTTTATAAAACACCTCAAAATAGCTATATTTTACAAAAGGTTTAATATGAAAACTAAAAAATATTTCCTCAAGGCACACTCAAGTGTGTAGTGTGTCTGTGGTCGCCCTTGCTACTACAGGGTCGCCTTTTAACAATGGCTTTCCCTCTACTGCTATTTGAGCAACATGGCATCCCAAGCCACCTACAGGGATGACAACCCATGTATCTGGTGACAGAGGTCAACCCTCATTGGCCCTTTTCCTTGGACACACCCAAATGGTCAAGGGGACCTCTTCCCATGCTGCTGACCAGTTATTTCATCTAGTGCTGACCCTTTTACAGGAAAGACGTTCAGCTCGTCCTAGACCACTACACTGCAGGCTAGTTCTCTTCAGAAGTCAGCCTCAAATAACTTCATCAATAGAGAGATTTAGCAAGAAACGTACATTTCACTAACCGTTAATGTTGACCTTATGTGAGCATGCTCTGTTGAATGGTCAAATTTGGCGTTCAATTAACGTTTAGTACGCAATTTGACGGTAGGGCTCCGTCTTATGTAAAAGTTCCCATACGTCATGTGCAGATCATCTAAAACGTTATATTTGTTCAACCGGTTAAAACGTTCTATGTGAAATATTCGCATTTTTCGGGTACAAGTGAAATTCCGAAAAAAAAATACGGTTTTGTTCACCGTTACCCAGAATCATCAGGCACATGTATATTTCGAAAAATTGACGTCAGCGTCAACGGTGATTTTTTGTGATAAATCTCCATTATCCCAGACAACCACGTCGAGGTCTGACCCCCTTGATTTTGTAGGAGTGTAATTATTTCAAATGTTTTGCTCAGTTTTTCCTGCTTTTTTTGGTATACACACCTCTACTTGCCGAAACATGCTCCTAAAAGCATGTTTCGTGTTTTTAGCTTTTGCTCCGTGTTCTCTTTAGTGTGGACTTTGCTTTAGGATTTCATATGTAGAGAAAAAAATGAGGGTTTCCTTTTAAAGTAATAATGTTATTTTGTTTTCACCAACAGTAGCACCATCAATGTTGAAACTAATACAATCATCTTGTGGCTCCCCCTTGATATAAAACAAATTTTGCCTATAACAGTGAGTTTATCAAAATTATGATTATGTATGTGTTGCTTGTATGTGTATACCGGTATATATATATTGTGGTGTTCTATACTAACATATGTTCTGTATGACTTCAATTTAAATGATAGGAACATAAACACTTTTCTCAAACCATGTTTGTTTTGAGTTTTGCAGAAGTGTTGCAGCGCTTTGAATTTTTCTAGAGATTTGGTAATAACATGGGCTACCGCATTTCAACATTTTGAAAATTTTATTTTTTAATTCTAATGTATGGTAAACTTCGCGCGTACTCCTTCTACAATATGCATTCAACGACAAGCAATTTTCAGTAACAGAATCTTTTCTTTAGAGCTAAAATTTGCATGAAATGGACCAAGATGAGTTTTGTAAGTCTCTCAGGGTTTCTATGTTTTCCACATTACTTTCAATGTTCAACAAGATTCATTTTCCATTGTTTTTTCCAAATTTAATGATGTTTCAAATCTTGGAATTTGAATTTCCCATGGGATTGCATGCTGCGCTTCATATGCTTTTGTTATTTAAATTATCATACAAAAGGATCTTGTTGAGAAAAAATCACTTTTTTGTGTGATATGGGATCCAATTCAATGACAAAAATAACATGTGATCTTATCAACTCTTGTGCATTATTGCATTAATTTACCGCATGTGGAAAATGAACACCTTTAGCATTATTACTTCTGAAATCACCCGAGTGGAAAATTATATGGGAAATGTTTGGACATATTTGGCTTGGTCTATATGTGGCTAGACCATAAAATGGACATGAAATCACATGTATGACAATGCATGTATTTGGTGTTTTATTTCCTTTAATACAAATTCAAACGGTGGCGGCACGTGCATAGGCACTGCGGAACTGCAGCAAACCCAATCACTTGATATCATCGATAACATTTATATGATGTATGAATACATGTCGATATAATTTTCCGTCTAGCGAACATATCACTAAAAATTAAAAAATCGATTTCGGCATCTCCAGATATCAGCAGTTAAAAGGGATCACAACCCTATCCTTTTCAATGGGTTGGGCTTGCAAAGATACTCACAGTTGAATGAGGGAGGTGTGGGTGGGTGCGGGAATTGTTTGAGGTGGCTTGATGGATCAGCAAGGGCATTCGATTGTCGTTTTTTCACTTTGAAATGATTCATTTTTTAAAAATTAATAAACAAGTTTGAAAAATGTCCGTTATTTTGCACACGCTGCCAGCAGGTGGCAGCATGAGA
>JAQGAE010005283.1:0-11451 GCA_034696685.1 Julus scandinavius
ATATAGCAGACGCCGAGCGCAGAATAGCACAGAAAGAGCAAGAGGGCAAGAATGCAGAGAAATATCCTGAAATAGGTCGCGCTGCAAGCTTATGTCAGAAAAAAGTCAACATAGAAATGTGTAGGGTGTTGCCGTAACATAGCATAACGAAACATAGGCAACATAACGTAACGAAACGTTCAAATGTGTAGGGGCCTTGAGAGGACCAGGACCACTCCTGGAGCATTGTTAGTTCAGGACCAGTGAACATGCATCACCTGTTCACCAACCACTTCCAAATTCAAAACTAGTCCTTTTAAGGGCCAAATATATTACATAGAGAGAGGTCACCACCAATAGACCATTTTCATATTATCTTCATAGTTTCTCTAAAAATTGACAACTACAGTGTTCCTTCCTCGCTTCACTCCTATAATAAATTACCAAAAAAATACAACCCAATCCAAAAAACCATAATCCAAATAGTCAGGTGGCCTGAGCCCCACAATTCATATGCACTTAGTACTTCCAAGATATCAATCGTCAATTATTTTTCCTGTGCGAACATGTTGATATTTTGCGCGCTTGTCACTATGTCAGCCTGTTCGGTTGGAGCGCCGCAGCGTTTCCGGGGGACCGGCGCCACCGCTAGGGGACTCGGTTTCCTGCCATCCATCTCCATCATCGTTTTTTTCTACTTCTACAAACACTTTTTTTACCATAACACCATGGAAAAAAAATCAGGTAGCCATACATCATCCAAGGATCGAGCCAAGAGAAAGCTGTTGGCAGATAAAAATCCCAACAAATTCCTGCCAACAAAAGTATGACAGGCCACGTTTTTGATGCGTGTCTCCATAACGCTTTTCCAGTTTAGCTTCAGCCCTCATTCATCCACTTGCGTGAAATCAAACTGCATTAGTTCTTTGCAATATGCGATAAGCCGAGAGCTTCTTGGTGGGCTTCTCCAGACGAAAAGTTGGCGATGGCGTCCTTATCGCATCAACGAAAAATCATCTAGTTCCATGGCAAATTTCATTACCTGGGGGGTCCTCTCCCCCTGCTTTTCGGGATGTGCGATTGTTTAAAAATCTAATCTATCTCGTTTTCCAGCACCAGCATCCCCCCTTTCCTCCCTCCACGACTTCCATTAACGAAACTCAATTACGAAGGCCTTGCATTTCAAATGCAGGAAATAACAAAGCAGGTTTTAAAATGCAATAATCCATCTTCCTGCCATGCCCAGCAAGGAATAATTAACTATTCATGCGGTAGGTGCACGCTGTGAAGTTAAAAAAAAAAAAAAAAAAAAATGCGCACATTGTGTAATGGACTTCGTGAGCTTCGCCCTTTGAAAGAAGTGGATATGATGGACAGCGCCACCCAGAGGCGGTTCCGGCGGCGCTGCGGATGTAATGGCCGTGGTCAGAGAGATAATGGTTAGATCTGGTCCCATCAAGTTCGGTTAACCTGAAGTCCAATCTTCGCATCATTGCGTAACGTGACCTGAAACGTCATGTAGGCCATGTTTTCCAAGTACCAGATTTAGCCAAATTAGAACAGAAACGTGTTCTGCAGGATTAAGGATTAAGCTTTCTTGTCGTTGTTAATGGATTTCGCTTCAAAATTGATGTTCATGACTGACCAGGAAGTCGGGAAGCAATGACAGGAAGTCGGAATGCAATGACAGGCAGTGGGAGAGCAATGACAGGCAGTGGGAGAGCAATGACAGGAAGTAGGAAAGCAATGACAGGAAGTCGGAACTCAATGACAGGAAGTCGGAACACAATGACAGGAAGTCGGAACTCAATGACAGGAAGTCGGAACACAATGACAAGAAGTCGGAACACAATGTCAGGAAGTCGGAACACAATGACAGGAAGTCGGAACACAATGACAGGAAGTCGGAACACAATGACAGGAAGTCTGAACTCAATGACAGGAAGTCTGAACTCGATGACAGAAAGTCGGAACTCAATGACAGGAAGTCGGAACTCAATGACAGAAAGTCGGAACTCAATGACAGGAAGTCGAAATTCAATGACAGGAAGTCGGATATCAGGAAGTCGAAACTCAATGACAGGAAGTCGGAACTCAATGACAGGAAGTCGGAACTCAATGACCGGAAGTCGGAACTCAATGACAGGAAGTCGGAAAGCAATGACAGGAAGTCGGAAAGCAATGACAGGAAGTCGGAACTCAATGACAGGAAGTCGGAACTCAATGACAGGAAGTCGGAACTCCATGACAGGAAGTCGGAACTCCATGACAGGAAGTCGGAACTCCATGTGATACCAGTGATCGAGTCAAAAGGAGAATGCTCCAACTGCTCAACCGCCATTTTGAAAACGGTGGAGGCAACAGGAATAATTCCATTTGTGTTGGATTTGTCGCTGATTTCACCTAAATTGTTCTGGATTTTGTTAGATTGCTCCAACAGACGTTAAGGATTTCTCTAGTGCATTTTCAGTTTCCAAGCGTTACATATTCCAACGAGCAAGCTTTCGGAGGGAGAAGGAGATGACAATTCCACGGTTGTGGGGCTTACAGAAATCACATGAGCGTTGATTGGTGGCACTCGCCATCGGCAATGTCTTTGATCCCAATCCTCCGAAGTGGAGCTGCCATTCGGTGCCCCGAACCCATTACCATATATATGGCGAAGGCTGGGGGATCCCACGCTGCATCCTAATGGTCACCTCCGTGCCTTACGCACCCGCTGATCCAGGCAATTCCGAGGGTCCGTGGATGCTGATTCGCGGAAGCCGTTCGACGGAGGTCGTTTCCCTGTGGAATATTTTATGACTTTCCCAAATTGCATTTTGTGTGCATTGATTGGGATTTATCGCTGTGGCCCGGTGGGGCCTCCGTCTTGGGGGAGATACTACCGCGGCTTGTTCATAAACCACCAGCACATTGGTTTCTGCCACCAAAGTTTCGATAGCTGGAAAAGTCGATGTGTTACGGGAGAATGTAATGATGAGAGCTGCCAAAGGAGACGTAGGTCGAAACCCATGGTGGGCTATCCCGACTACGGTTTCCACAAACGTGTCCTGGCAAATGCCAGAATATCCTTGTTAGAACACGAGCTTGCAGTCTGAAAGCTTACAATAGGAGTCATTAAAAAGTATGAATTCTTAAAAATTGTAAATTTACAAATCGCAGTCAGTTGCACGATAGTTGAAAAACAATCAAAAGTTAGGAAAATGTGCAAGAGTCATAGTAGTTGCGTTATACAAATCCAATAAAGTTTATCTTGTGCGTTTAGCTCTGAATTCATTCAGAATGCATGAAACGCCAGTCAGAACGCAATGAGAGGCAGTCGGAGCGCTATGACAGGAAGTCGGAACTAAATGGCAGGAAGTCGGAACTCAATGACAGGAAGTCGGAACTCAATGACAGGAAGGTGGAACTCAATGACAGGAAGGTGGAACTCAATGACAGGAAGGTGGAACTCAATGACAGGAAGGTGGAACTCAATGACAGGAAGTCGGAACTAAATGACAGGAAGGTGGAACTCAATGACAGAAAGTCGGAACTCAATGACAGGAAGGTGGAACTCAATGACAGGAAGTCGGAAATCAATGACAGGCAGTCGGAATGCAATGACAGGAAGTCGGAAAGCAATGACAGGAAGTCGTAACTCAATGACAGGAAGTCGGAACTCACTGACAGGAAGGTGGAACTCAATGACAGGAAGTCGGAACTAAATGTCAGGAAGTCGGAACTCAATGACAGGAAGGTGGAACTGAATGACAGGAAGTCGGAACGCATTGTCAGGAAGTCAGAACGCAATGACAGGCAGTCGGAACGCAAATACTGGCAGCTGGAATGCAATGACAGGAAATCGGAACGAAATGACAGGAAATAAATACGAAATGACAGATAGTTAGAATGCAATGGCAAATAGCTAGGATGCGTTTTTACTGCTGAACCACCTCAAACAGGGTAGTTCTTGCCATCCTCTAAAAAAGCGCTTCCAATTCCTTCACATACATACCACCTAACTCTTCACATAGATTGATCTAGCCAATAGTACAAATGCAGGAGGTGGACAAGTGTCCTAACCTTAGTACGTTGGAGATTCGATGAAGAAATGGCTGCTCCCACGCGAAACAAGCGCCAAGAAATGTGGCGCCCGCCATGCAGTCAACATCTTCAGAGGTCATGGAAGGCGGGATGAATGACCAAGAGGGGCATATCGAACCCGGACGCGAGCGAGGGTGGGCCTCGTAGAATATCAGCCACTGAACTAGCGAAACTGGAAGAGCAAAGGACCCGGGACGAGGAGCGCCGTTGGCAGCTGCAAAACCATTCCCATTTCCATGCGGACACGTGACGTGATTCCGAAATGCGCGGAAGAATGGGGGGGGTCAAGTCGTGGGTCGCCCATTTGCAGGCCTATAACGCCAGTCACAGAAACCCAACCTATGCAAATAGAATCCAGTCAAGCAACAGTTCAAGAACATGCACTTGAGGACAGTCAAGATGGATGCCTGCTTGCCGGGCCCCCTACAAGGAATGCTCGATAAATCAATCCATGACGCCATCTTGCTGTCGAAGGACAACTGTCATCCAAAATGGCGCCACGTACCAACCACATCTCATTAACTTTTCAAATGCAATTTATTTATTTGGAATTCTGTGCAAGGTAGCATTATTGGCTTTGTTACTTATGAGATTTATGGTGGCTTTTATCTTTCCGCGTCTGATAATATTCATTTCAAAGTGCCTTTTAAGGAAAATTTCCATAATGGGAGGTTTTTTCAGGAGCACAAACATATACATGTATCGCTTTATAGGTGAACTGACCGAAAGTTATAACATGTATAATGCATTTAGGGGTGAGCCATAAATTATGTCACACTTTTTTGCCACTTTTTAAACACCTCCACCACTTTCTCACAATTGTCACGAATTTCACTACACCCCATCCATAATGATGTAACAACCCGTCGATTTCCCCCCCCCCCCCTTCCCAATTTTGATTGTGTAATGTCACATTACCGAACCACCCCCCACCCCTTGGTCACAATTGTCACAAAAAACATACACCCCCCCCCTCCTAGGTGTGACATAATATTTGAATGGCCCCACATACTGACTGAAAGGCATTGCAATTCAGTACTTTTCTAATAACAGTATATCAAATCTATAACACTAGAACTTCATTTTTCGTGTATTTTAGAAAAAAACTTTAAAAAAAATTATGCATTTATACTGACTGAAAAACTTTGCAATTCAGTACTTTTCTAATAACAGTATATCAAATCCATAACACTAGAACTTCATTTTTCGTGTATTTTGAAAAAACACTTTTAAAACAATGTGTTGAGAAGCAGAACATATTGTTCAAGATTAGTAGCATTGCATTGAAAAATGGCACGTTGATGCATGAGTTAATAATGCAGGATAGCAATACTTTTAATAATGCAGAACAACAATATACCGTGTAATGAAGTGGTAAAATTCTTTTAACCAAGCTAATCAAGCAACCAAGCAAACAATGAAACCTAGCCATTGTCCAGTTTTGATGTTTACACAAAGGGGGATGGGGGAATGGGGGGTCAACCATATTTGCGCATCCTTACTCCCACTGCGACAGTCAGGTTAGTGACATGAGAGTTGCAAAAGCATCGCTGGCACTGCATGACACCGCCTAACGGAAAGTAATCTCAGGTACCGAAATGAATATCATTTAATTGAATATCAGAAACGATCTTTCCATGGAATCCTAAGTGGTCGTGGGTGAGCGAACGAAAAATCGATTGTCGCGAGATGTTGACATCAACTCCCAACGACAACATTTCCATGTTGGCACAGTGGATTTAAAGAGCTAAAAGATGGGAGGATGGAGAGATGGAACGCAGCCATGTTTGTCTCCAGGACACCGTATCGGTCCCCTGTTGTTTTAAACGTTTCAGCCCCAGTAAAAAAAAAAACCGACGAAAAATCAATAATGTTGAGAAATTTCTGCCGATTTAGATGCCAGGGACTGACTGCAGTGCACGGAAATGGATTCCCTGCACGGCCGGCAATTGGAAACAGGTGGTGCATCGAACAACTTCTTCAAGGATGTCATTGTCTTTCGAGTTTATGCTGACTCTGCCAAATTTGCATATAAGAAATGTATTTCTTACGTCGTATACTTTCAAAATTTCCATCCTAACAAAGTGTTCAGTATAGGAAGCTCAGATGGGACGACTTAATGCATTTACATTATGTTTGGAACAAACGTTTCTAAACAGATAATGTCGATATTCTTACAAATACAAAATAATAAAACTGGCAAATAACAATTTGGAACGAGGATGACTATATAATAATTTAAGTCAACCTGGGTAGAAAAACATCAAATATTTTCAAAAGCCAAATATGTCCCTCGCTTATATGTTCCATACTTGTCCATATATACAGGGTGGGCCAATAAAAAGTAAGCCAAATTTATAAAAATGATAAAATGGTTATTTGTTAATGGAATTTATTGAAAATTTGTACATGTGCACTTAAATAGGATACACAAAAATTCCCTATTTCAATTTGTGTTCAAAGTTAGCACCTATCTCCGGAAACAGTTTCAAAAATTGCCTAGAACTGTAATTTTTCGTTTTATGGTAAAAAACCTATCGCGGTTCTTTCTTCTTCAGTGAACGCCATTTTGAAAGACAAATTCAAATGATTACGTCATTAAAAAAGAACGTGAACGAGGGCAATTCTAAAGTAAAGAGAAAAACAATATTTGTACAAACTTTCATTAAATTCCATTAAAAAATAACTTTTTTATGATTTTTATAAAGTTGGCTTTCTTTTTAATGGCCCACCCTGTATATACAGATGTATAGCTTTCCCAACTGGGAATACTCTACTGTCATAGAAATCCAATATATATACTACATGTATTAACAATCACTCGTTTTTATACAGTATATAAACGGGTTTTTTTACCGTGATTTGTCATGTTTCTCTTACAGCATGTGTCAAGTTAGAAATTTATTTGGTATTCTTGAGCATAAGTCTGACATAACCAATATACGTTTTGATATGTTTTGTCAGATTTCCTTTCATGCTGCATGAATGCTTAATCCATGAAAATTAATGCATATTGTTAGAGCTGTCGAGGGTTTAGTATTCAAGATACATGTATTTAAAAAAAAAATAAAGACTGGTTTTGAGCTTTAAAGTCATCACGAGCACATGTCGCTCTAATCGTTTAAGACAATAGCCAAATTTTCTCAGAAAAACCGATGAAAAACAGTTATTTTAAAAAAACATTTCTTTCCCATGAAACAGTCGTTTTGATGCAAAGAAAAAGAAAAAAAAAATGTCGAGGGGTTAAAAAATCCATATTTTCTCGATGAATTCTATTTTCCATACAAAATCGGGTCCTTTCATATGCATCGCTTTCGCAATAAAGCACAATCAGTAGAATTTCTACGAAACGACGCTAAAAATAATAGGACTCTTTAGCAGCACGTCAAGTAAGCTTCGTTTGAATTGAATTCAATAACTGTCAGGGCATTAAGGCAGCACGGACCCAAGTGCGATCCGCGCATGCGCCGTGCATTCAGTGTTGACGTTTCTAAAGATAAAATTTAAATATGATAATCACTTAGGCAAAATAGGGTCCCCATTGTATTCGGATGTCGAGAGAAAGTTTACTGCTTTGATATACTCGAGAGAAAATTTAGAAAAAAAGCCTGCTTTTATTAAAATTCAGAAGGCAAACTGCATCGAGTCCACTGCACATGCACAGTTGTTGATGGAAATCAAAAATTGCAAGTGCGGGAATTAAAGTGGCATTACGAAATGCAATTACATAATGTAGGCAGAATTCGGTATAGTGGGGATATAAGACAGGAACAATGTCACGTGAATGAGGAAAAGGAGATGGAGGAACCTCGGTCTCTCCTTTCGAAATACGTAGGGAAAAATAAGAGGCTTTGGAGTCGACATTTTTGTTACTAGATTACGTAAGGAAAATTGCAGAAATAATGACAAAGAATTTTAGGTTAGGCTTGACTTGAAAGCAGAGAACAGTCATTTTTTACAAAAGTTAATAAGAGCGAAACGAAAATGAAAGCTGGCTGTTTGATGACTTGAGAGAATATTTCATTCCTCACAATTTCAGTTTTTTGACAAGCATGTATACACTTGTCCCTATTCACTTCACAAGGCTTAATCAACAGTATAGTCTAAAAAATGCAAGTAATAAAGAAAGTACTTTATAAAAAGATGGTTTCATCATTTCATGTAATCTGACAAAGGATTTTGAATTAAAATGAAAATACCGAAATGTTTTCTTTTAAATTGTTTTCGTAAAAGGGGATTCTGAATCCAGTGATGTATGTTGTTCAGATGTGAAAAACGTAATGTGCAAAACCAAAATAATTATTGAGAAATCCAGCCATTCAATACATTTCGACCTTATATAGGAATACTTGATGTTTCTGTTTTTTGTTTTTGTGTTTAATTAAGTTTTAAATGTCAGAGAATGGGAAAATCCATTTCCCCATTCCCCACCAGAAAAAATGTGTCCAAATGTACTTTCATTTATAAAACCACGGAAAAGTAGGGAATTATGCCTAGATTTGTGTTAAACACTAGTTTTATGTTGGAATTTCATTTCCCTAACATGTTATTTCAACAACCCATGTGATCTGTTGAGATGATGATGAAGATTCTAATAACAAAAATACAGAAAAATTCCTTAAAAATATACAATTTGGTAAGGGTTCCGTAAGACGACCATGTGGGAGCTGTTGTCTTGTTGAAGGGTAACCTAACCTAGCCTAAACTAATACCCTGGACACACTATGAACTTAAACTAGTTTACGTCTGCTAAACTAGATTACCTTAGGTAGTGTGTCCTCCCATAGTTAGCTAAACTCGTTTATTTCTCGGTTAAAACTCGGTTAGTGTAAACTACTTTTAAAAACAAGTTTAGCTGGCTAAACGACATTAAATGAGTGGTCACACTGTTATCCCTAGCCAAACCGTATAGGGATAAATATGGGCACCATTGTATCCGTCAAGATGGCGGCTAGAAAGCCAAGAAAGGAATGGATAGTTGTATTGCATTATGGGAACCGATATCCCATGATGCAATGCACTAAACGAGATTATACAAACACAGTGTCTCCACTCAAAGATAACTGTCTTTGAGAAAGATAATCGAGGCTAGTGATAAACTAGTTTAAGTTTATAGTGTGTCCAAAGTATTACCTAACCTAAAAATGCCATGTGGTTGACATGAGGAAAAAACAGAAAAATTTTCTAAGTCCCACATGGTCGCCTTATGGAACCCTTCCCCGAAATTTTACATCTACAACAATGGTATACGCTAACAAATCCATTCAACGGTGCACTTTCTTATATTCGGTTAAAATGTTCGGCTTATAAACCGACAGCACTTAGTTTTCGTGAAATTGTCCCACATAATTCAATTAGTTTAAGTACGGTAAGTAAGTGGGCAAACCTTCACCGCTTCAGAGGTTTGCATGATTGCCTGCCAACAGGGGGCTACTTCCGGAGTTAATCCTAGGGATTTTTGCAAAATGCACTTGTGAGGCCTCTTAATTCACTGTACAAATTGCCCCCCGGGGCGCATTCCTGCTGCCAATTAGTCTCTCCCATGCTTGTTCAATCTCGAGTCTTGTATAAGTAACACTAATTTGCCTAATTTATGTCTCGATGAATAAATTGACGAAGAAATCCAAACACGCCACGGCTCCGGAAGCGCAGAATTTGACCCGAGACAGCAGAAAAGCAAAATATGCAAATTAGCCCTAATTTCCCACCGTAGACCCAGGCATCATTTTTCAAGCTGAATTCCCTCCCCCAGATTGGCTTATGACAGTTATTACGTTCCTCGCGACGTCTTAATTAATCTCATCTGCGAGTCATGATTAATGGTGAATAATAGGCACTCGCAAAAAGACTCGCAAGTAGTTGCTATAGTATTTCGATGGGTAAAAAAAAGCTTTCGTAATTATCATTAGAAAGGAATACTTCTGAAAGAAAAACCCAAAAATGCAAATGCTCGATCATTAATAATAGCATTATTATCAGAAGAGGAGAAAAAATGTATAAAATCCCACATTTTTTTTTATTTATGGTTTTAAAAATCTGGCGCTATAATGATATAATTACATCGATTAATCACGCGTTGACCCCTCGTTATGTCTTGTTGTAATAGGCTGGTCAAGTGTAATTTATAGGATCGCTACAATAGTTGTTTTTTTAGGAACACGGCACCCTTAACCTCCCCTGTTAAGCCCCTTAGCCAAACAAACATAATTGTTGCCCTCTACTCTTTTGTTTACTTTAAAAATTTGTAATAATCTGCATTTAAAGTTCAGTAATTGAAGGGTTTGAAATATCAGCCTTTTTCAGGGCTAACCATGATAAAAAAAATGTTACATTAATGTTATTCAAAGTCAAATTAAGCCATTCAATTGTATAGCAATGTCAGCTAAGGTCATATCAATATTATTCAACGTTATGTCAGTGCTATCTGATGTTATATTAATGGTATTCGATGTTATAGCTATGTTATTCGAATCGTAAAATTTTGCAAAAATGTGATTTAAAAAAATATAACCAACGTCCATTGGGTCACACTATCACTGAACACATCTGCTAGAACATTATAATCTAAAACCAAAACAGAATTGTAATATTTCGTGGAACACACTTGTGGAACATATAGTCTGCTTTACAGACATCCACACGATTTGATAATATATCTTAAAATAAATAAACAATTGTTAGATAACAGTTCAAAAATATTCTAGTACATGACACATTATAATGTTTGTCACCATGAGTGCAGAAAAACTACTTGTACATTTCTCGCATCTCTAGAAATCTGTCATTTCGAAAATAAATGAAAACGGGCCACGCATATTCCGAGAGAAACAAAGGCTTCAATTTTTAGCAAGGGATGCACAATGTAAGCGAATGCGATTTTAAAGCAACGACTGATGCGTTAACCACCAATGTTTCTTGATTTTCAACATAAAGCCTATTTCTGCAACACGAGAGCTAATCATGTGCACCAATGCCAGTTGGAGAGACTTAATTCATCACCTACCTGGAAAGTTTGCCTATAAGGAGGAGCTTTCCCCTCCCCCCTCTTGAGGGGTCTTTAATGTACAGCAATCTGGTGAAAACACGAGTGTACGCACCTATGACACATTTTGTGAAGCAAAGCTGTATTTTATGACGTAGCGATTTGACCAAGTGCTTTCAGATTCGCAGGCGACTTTTCCAAACTGAAAGCACATGGTGCAATGATCTACATTCCTTGGCAAAAGCGCCTTATTAGGAAACATGTTGACACATTTTTTTTCCTTTGATCCGGACCGCCTCTCGAGCGATTGCAAAGACACATCAGGAAACATCAAAATGTGTCAGAAAATGGCCGTTTTCGACACATTGTTTCACAAACACTTCTGGACACATCAAGGTTTT
>JAQGAE010005284.1:0-11449 GCA_034696685.1 Julus scandinavius
GGGAGCATGGATGTGGTCCTATGTCCCAAACGGGCTCTCGGTTTTTGTGGACGACCCTGAAGACGATTCGACCGTTGCCTCTAGCCGCCCGTCTTCGGTTTTTCATATGGGCCTCTACATCAAAAGCGCTTCGTTCGTCGTGAAGGTAGTTATGGTGATAGACGAAGAGGTCCCTAAACTTCCCGATTCCGTTCAAAAGCATCTTAGATGGATTCTACCATATTTTAAGGGGCCCTAACCCCCTTCCTTGCTCTTTCAAAGGGTATCCTATATGGATTTTACCGTATTTTAAAATGTTTTTAACCATCTAAGGTCCCAGCGAAAGCATTTTGAAAGGTTTTTGCCGTATTTTAAGAGGCCCCTAATCCTCCTGCGCCCTTTAAAGGTTTCTGTAAAGGGGTCTACCATATTTTATGATGCCCCTAACAAACCCGGTCCCTTCAAAGGCATCTGAAAAGGGTACTATTGTATTTTAAGTTGGCCCTAACCCTCTTGGACCCTTCAAAGATATCGTAGAAGGATTCTGCCCAATTTTAAGAGGCCCCTAATCCTTCTAGGCCCTTCAAAGGCACCTGAAAAGGGCCCTACCATATTTTAAGACACTCCTATCCTTCTGACCCCTTTGTAAGACTATTAACATGGTTCTTCTGTATTTTAAGGGGCCCTTAACCCTCCCGGTCCCATCAGATACTTTTTAAACGTTTTAACTTATATTAAGATGGCCCTAACCATCCTGGGCCCTTCCAACACATCTTAACATGGTTTCAGCCATATTTTAATACGACCTCCACCATCTTAGTCCCTTCTTAGACTTCTTAAAATGGTTCTTCCGCATTTTTAGAGGCCCCCTTACCCTATTGGTACCTTAAAAGGATCGTTAAAGGATTCTACCGTATTCAAAAATGGCCCGAACATCTTTACGGACACTTGATTTTGTATTTTCTTGCAGGTTGCCGAATCCGCGACCGGCAGCAGCTCGTTCGCCGCCCAGAAAGTGAACTTTCGTCCGTTGGGGTCCTTGGAAACGGAAGGCGTGTTCGTGGACATCGTCACCCGAGGAATAGACGTGCTTAACGTACAGATGGGCCTAACGAGGCTGACCGGTGTCATCATGGGCAGATGTACCTGCGGGATGGTGGACTGCCAGGAGGATAGTCCCGGATCGAAGCCGCGGGTAAGTTTTTCCTCGGTGGTCCAATGGTCCCAATGGGCACCCGGTTTGCAAACATTGACGATTCGTATTTTTCAATCAGAAAAACAGTTTTTTCGTGGCCGGCGGCGATGCCGTGTCCGGAGGTTGCGACTACCTCGCCGACTCGTTGTTCGACCAACACTCTCTGGAAAACTCCGGGCAGCGTCGCGAATATCATTTCGAGTGGGACGAACACTTTAATCTGGTGTCCAATGTCGCCATGCAGCAAAGGACCCCTGCCTTCGCAATGGACTATTTCTATCTGATGGAAATCCCCGAGGACTTCTCCGGTGAGATTAACATTGGCACGTTGAGGTGATAATAAGGGTCCGGAGCGTTTGGGCCATCTTAAAACGTGGTTGAACCCTGTTAGAAAGGGCCCAGAGGGTTAGGAGCATTTTAAAATATTGTAGAATACTGTTAGGGTGTCCTTGAAGGGACCGGAGGGTTAAGGGCATGTTAAAAAATGGTTGAACCTTGTTAATAAGTCTTTGAAGGGGCCATCTGGATTGCAACTCGTAGACTCGTTAACCGAGTGCAATTTCATTATAAAACCGCAATATTTTCCGTACGTAGTTAACGCAGATATTCCTAACGGTAGTTTCGATGGTTTCTTCGTAGATAAATCTTCCGGTTTCAGCGTTAACGATTTCGAATACAGTAATCTGAAAGAACGCACCGTGAACAGGATCATCGTAGGACCTTCCAACTTGGACATCACGAGCAGCGTTTATCACCGCTTGACCTTGATCTTGAAAGCCTCGGAGCCCTACGATTACGAGCCCTACAGCAAACTCGATAACGGTAATCACGATCCGAAACCGGAAAGGGCAAATTAAACCGTATAATATTTTACGCTACTTTAAATATTTCTTTTTTAAACAGAAACGATAGACGAAACGGTGAATCCTCCGACTCTCGAAGAAGTCGAGGAACTCGAAAAATTCGTCCCCAGTCGCATTCTGAGGCTCCTCGTCATCAAACCGACCGTTAGGATTTGCGTCGCGACTCACCAACACGTTCAGCGCTCGACTCCCAAATCGGTGATTAGCCGCTTTAACTAGTTTTAACTAATTTTTGTTTCGTTTCGGTCGAACGATGACTTAACTAAATAATGTTTCAGCTATCGGGACGTCTGAAAGCGGCTTCCGAAGAGCAAAACTCTCCCCCCATGCCCAAACTCCCCTCGATCGTGGTTCACGCGGAAATAGTGGACGTGCAGCGGCAATGGGCCATGTATCCTCGCCGCGTGGTCAAAGCCGCGGCTTTCTTGCGGTCCCCGTCTTCGGATGCCCTTTTGCACAACAGCCACGTCCATTTCAACACGCAGGTTCGTATTTCGTGATACGAGCCCCCCGTTAAATGCCTTAACCTAATCTAACGGGACTATGTTTTGCCAGCTGTTGGGTTGCGGCGTTTATGTGGACAACCGCGACGCCGTTAACGAGGAAGAGTCGCGCCTCGTGGTTGTGCCGCCGTGCAACATGTCGCTTTACCACAAGCGGCTTTTCTTCCCCTCGTTCTGGAGGAACGTGATGCAACCGAAGAGCGAGTTTCTTTATCAGGCGCCGCAGCTCAAACTGATCGCTACGACCGCGCAGATATGGCTCCTCAAAAACTTGTGGAACTCGTGGTTCGATGCGGAATGGAAGTTGCGGAGTCTGGGCGAGACCAGCCTCGTTCAAGATGCTTTTAACGGTAAGTGTTTATCAAACGGTACGCCACCGAGGGTCTTCGAGTGTGCCGCTTGGAACGCTGGTGTTAGCCACAGTGGTCCCACTAGTGTTCCACGGCACACTTGGAACACTAGGGGGCCTCGAAGTGTGCCGCGGAACGCTAACGTGCCACCTAGGGCGTCAGAGTGTGCCTCGGAGGATCTTGGATGATGATTGTTTAGTGTGGTTGAATGTGGTTTTACCGCTTGTCTTCTTTAGGTAAACTGTCGTTGGAACTTACGGTTAGCGACATTCGCCTAAAAACGTGCGACACCGATGCCGTGGTTGCGTACGACGGAGTCTGTGCCGCCTTTACGCTCAACTTACGCTGTAACGGTTAGTGTTTTTAGTTAACCGTGGTTGAACCGTGAGTATGCCAAAAAATAAACGTAGCCACAAATAAACATTTTTTCGTCGCGGTTAGAAGAGAAGAATGGCAATCTTGTGGTTCCTGTTCTGCACGGCGGTTCGGAAGACAAACGCGAGATTTACACCACCGAATTTTTCCAACGTTCCCAAGCGACAAGCGACGTGCAATCCGCGACGGCCGGCGAAATTTCTCCGCTCGTTAGTTTTACCTTCCAGCTGCCGAAAGATTCGTCAAACGTTAACGGTAACGCTACATTTTTTTAAGTGAAATTTTCTTCGGTTATATACACGGAGATGTTTCGGTAACTTATATCTGAAATTTCTCATTGTCGACGTATAGTTCCCGGCATCTTCGTGGTGATTTGCAACCGCGTGGTTGCGTGTTTGGATCCGCGACTCTTCGAGTGGTTCGCTTACGTGCCGCGCACGTTCCACGTCACGAGAACTCTGGAGAAACATTCCCCGAAACTTGCTAACGAGGGAGATTGTAGTCTCGTACAAGAATCGCAATCTAAAGGTATTTTTAACGGGCATTTTAAAAATTTGAAATCCTTCCAAGGCCCTGTCCGATTCCCCAAAGCCCCTCAGACTCCTCAAAGCCCCTAGGAGTCCCCAAAGCCTCCCAGAGTCCCCAAAACCCCTGAAGAGTCCCCAAAGCCTTTCAAACCCCCAAAACCCTCCAAGCCCTCAAAGTTCTTCAGTCCCCAAAGCCCTCCATAGTTCCAGGTTATTGATCCGAGTGCTAATCCATTGATTTCTGATATGTGCACTTGTTGAATTTGTAGTTGGTTCCGGTCTGTCCAGCGGCCCTTCGACCCTGCCGACCGAAAGCAGATCAAAGTCGCGTGGCGCATCCGTCGTGTTTCCAGAGTCCTCCGGCGGCACATCCGGAAACGGAATTTTTCCGGATGTCGTAGCCGATCTTTACCCTCTTCTTCACGGCTTGAACGTTCACGTTGAAGTCGGAGGATTGAACGTGTTCCTGCCGACCTCGGCCGTTCCGTGGCCCACGGATCGCAAGGACGATTGCATCGTCGGGACCCTCGAGCGGCTGTTCTCCGTCGGCAAACTTCCGGACGCTGTCGCCATCAACCTGCCGAGGATCTCGGTCGCCAACGAGAGCCAGAAACACGCGAACCTGAGGAGCGGACGCAATGTTCCCGTTTCCAAAGTCGAAGGATGGACCGCGGGTCAGTTGCATCACTTGGAGAGTTAGGGCCATCTTAAAATGTGGTAGAATTACTTTGAACGGGCCTAAGGGTTGGGGACTTCTTGAAATATAATAGAACCTTGTTAAGAAGTCTTTGAAGGGGCAGGAGGGTTTGGGACCTCATTAAATAGGGTAGAACCGTGTTAAGAAACCTAAATTTCCTTCGATTAAACTTAACGCCGAGTTTATTTTCACCGTTATTCACCAGGTTCCGATCAATTTCCATGGGCCGTTCAGATCGACAACTACAGCGTCTTTTCGCTAACGAACTCCAAGGACGCGCAGTATTTATTGGACCCCGGCTTCGTGTCCGCCACTGTCGCCGTCAACTCCAAGAACAGCTTGGTGCACACCGGAATCCAGAACATGTCCCAACTTAACGTGTGCATCCATTGCGATTTTCAACCGATTAGATTCCAGCTATCGAAGGTCCAGGTCAGTCTCTACGCTCGCCCTCCGATTGCGGAATCACGGCAAAGCGAGAATTTCTCGTAACTTAAATTATTTGTGTTCAAGGCCCAACTCGCGACCGAAGCGTTTAAGACGTGCCGCGACATAATGCCGAACATCCTCGGTCTCGTGGCGAGCATCGAACGCAGTCGTGGCACTGGCGGAACGGTGGCCAGCGGATCTTCTCCGGAGCCTGCCACGCCGACTTCGAAATGGCCGGCGAGGTCGCGGAAGATCAGCGCGGCATCGTCGACTGCCGACTTGACCACCATCAAGGGTGCGGACAACGATGAGGACCTCAAAAACGTGATGGGACAAGCTTGCGTCGGCAGGACTTCTGACGGAATCAAGGTTTCTCTGTGGTTGCAAACCACGCTTCCGAAACTGGCGGTCGACATCATCGGGATCCACAAAGAAAGAGGTAGAAGTTTTTCGAGGAACTCGGGAGTTTTCGAACTTGTTAAGCGGGAACACTTATCGAACGTTGACGTGCTAAATTAAAACTTTTCCTCGCTATCGTACTTTCCATTTACAAATCTTTGATATTTTTTCTAGACTGGCGGCTTAATTTTGAGTTGGAAGATATTTCGTCTTCGATCGACATCCAAGAAGTTTACTCGAAAATCAAGCTGAAAGTGGCTTCACTCAACGCTACCAATTATCTGAAAAAGTGAGTTTTTTTGTTGAAATGTCCGCAGATTTATTAAAGGATCCGTAAGAATCCGGCCCGATAACAACTCCCCATTTAATTAGTTATCCCTCTATCGTAAGAAGTCTCATCTTCGAGGCCCCAAATTTAACGAGTCTTCGAGTAACTATCCAGATAACGCTACGTTCGATCGTTGGCGGTAATGTTCGTTAATCGGTCGATAAAAGTAAGGACATTTTTTTTCTTCTAGCCTTCAGACGGGTCAGTGGGACCTAGGACCTTACGAGGGAATAAGTATATGCTGCTCGGACCGCCTCACCAAAACGGTACACATGCCGAATCCGAAAACAGGTGAGCACGTGTTCGCAAATTTTTCAGGATCCGCGTCGCAGATTCAAAAACTTCTTACAAATGTTCTCCAGGCATCAAGACTCTGTGCCCTCACGCCACCTTCTCGGAGAGCGAGGACCCACAGTCCGCTCAGGGCTCTTTCCTGCTGGCAACCTTCACGAGGGCCCAATGCCGCAACGTTCAGAAGCGTTGGACAAAAGTGCTCCGCGACCACTCCGGAAACAGCGATCTCGGTGCCAAGCTTAGGGACATGTTCGAGAAGTCATCGTCCGCCGTCACGCGCCGTCACATCAGCGAGATTGACCTGAAGGTGGCCTCCTTCGACTGCGTCTTCGTGGCTCCCCTCGTGGAAAGTGCCTGCGGTGTCTTCGCACCGGTGTTGGACCTCTTCGACGAGAAGGTCGTGGTTCCTCAAGAGGATCTTTACACGGGCGGCGAGCCTTTGTCCAACGGATCGGGATGCTGCGGTATGCCGAGGATCTGTACCACCAACTTGCCGCTGCTCTATTTCAACTGTAGCACGGTGAGAGTCTTCGTGCCGAGGCCCTTGGAGCTCTACGGAGAGGAACATGCTGACCGCTACCCAGGAGGAGGGGCCTCAACCAGCTTCGGATGCCGCAGGAAGGGAATGGGACCCAACCGTGCGGATGATCTCGTAATCCTGCAGGTGGGAGCCGCGTACGTGTCGCCCAATGTGGAGAACCCGCTCTCCAGGGTCCTGCTCAAGCCGGACGTGTACAACGTGGCGCAAAGGGCCGGCATCTTACTCATACCGGGGTCGGAAGTCGAGGAACGCCAGTACCAGATAGACGTCACAGGACTTTGCTTGAGCACGGGTACGTTAGTTAATCGGATTATAAATTTTGGAGGGAAGAACTACCGCCGATTAATGCCCTTCATCGTCTCTTGCAGGCTCTTGGAACGAACTGATCCAGTTCACGAAGAATTCATTGCCGCCCATGGAAGTCACCAAACTGAAGACGATGAGCGAGAATCCGGCGTTGGAGTGGAACACAAAGATCCAGCCGGAAATATCCGAGGGAATCTTGGAGGTCATCTTCTGTCCGCTCGTGTCGCGCTTCGACTTGCGCATCATCGCCGCACCCGCCATCATCTACGAGAAAAGCGCACATTTGGATCGCAGATGCGAGGTAATGTCTCGTTGGAACTGATCGGATCTTAGTCAGAACTATGAACTCATGCCCTTTCTTTTTTCAGGATGTCTTGGTCGCCGGACATTCTCTCGAAATCAACGCCACCACCGACATCGAGTTTTTCATCGGCCTCCATCAGGTCTCTCTACTCGTCGAACAGCTAAGAGCAGACTTGGAATTGCTAAGCCACTGCCGCGGTGGTTCCGCAACCGTACCATCGCATTCTCGTCTCGCGGTTCCTGCGGCGGCAACTGTTCCTGCTAGAAAGCGCAAGGACGGCAAGAAGGAGCCCATGAAAGAGGCACGGGACAGCGGTATCGATAGTGAGGCATCTACGCTCGGGGCGCTGCTGGCGGGCGGTAACTCCGCGAACCGCTTGATCCCAGCGCAGAGTCCAACGCCCGTGTTTCCGCTGAGTCAAAGCGGTTTCGGAAGCAGACCGCCCAGATCCGAGTCGGGTCCCAAGTACACTCCCTTCGATGTCCTGCTAACCGCGGGCCGCATCACCGTGTCCGTGTACAACGTGGAGGAGGTTCCGCGGCACGTCAAACCGCCGAAACCTTCTAGAGCTGCAACCGCCGTTGCCGCCACCAGGGAACGCGTGCCGTCCGGATCTGGCCCCGGATCTGCCGCTAGGAACGCTCTCAGGAAGAGGAGCGGGATGGACGTAAAGGCAGAGGAAGTGTCCACGTCCACGTCCACCGAGGGAAGTCCGGCCCGTGTCATCAGGAGCAGGAGCAGACAGCTGTCTTCCAAAGAACTGGAGCTAATCACTGAATTGGCAGGGTAAGAAATGACCACGTGGTTTCAAAGGGCCGGGTTTCGGAACTGCTTGTTTTTGGGACGTTTTCAGTTGGTTTTCAGCTCCTAAAATGTACTCGGCTTTCCTTATCGAGGTTTAGGTCTTTAATGGACTTATAAGACTTTGGGCCCTTAAATTATACTCTGCAACATGTATATGGGGCATTTTCCATTGATGTTTTGTCCCTATATAGTCTTTTAGATGCCTTTGGGCCCTTGAATTATACTCATCGGCAATAACCATTGTCTCCGCAGGTACGAGGGCTCGGAGGAGTCTCTCGACGACGGCTCTTCGGACGAAAACACGGATTCGAATCATCCCAACGACCACCACATCATCCCGCTGTTCTACCTGCTAATATCTCAGCCGTACACGTTCCTTAAGTGCAGTCCGAGCGGCCAGAAACTGGAACTATCCTGCTTCGACATCAACCTCAAGGGCTCGTCAACCAAAAAGTCCATATCGCGTAAGTATTACGATAACTTTGCCGCGAGGCCACGAGTCAGACCGCGGACGAGCTAATCCATGATGCATTTTGTTTGATAAAGACGGCTTCCCGTTGCTGAAACCGGAGAACTACGACGTGTTTTGGTTCGAAACCTTGCCCGGAGACCCAGATCCGAAGACGGGGATTCCTCCTGCCCTTTACACGCTCACTCTCATGGACTTCTTGACGAAACCTTGTAAGCGTCTTCTTGGGCGGTCTCGTATAAACATGGCGTGCGACTTAAGTTTTCTTACTTGTTTTTTTTTTTTCAGCGCTTAACTTGAAGCTGGAGAGGCCCTTGAAGATGAACCTAAGCATCTCGAAGCACCGAGAAATCTCCGGATGCGTGCGGAGCTTTGAGACCATCTTGCGGCGGCGATCGCAGCAGTCCGCCGACGAAGATGCTTCGAGCGCCGCGGTCGCCGACGAGAAGGAGGAATCCAAGGAGGAGTTTACGGAAAAGTGGCGGAAGACTTTGGCCGGCATCGGGAGGATGTCGTTCCAGACGCAGCAGATGATCTTCGCCTTCGACACCGAGACTCTGATCCGGAACGCTCAGATCCAGATTTGCTCCAGTCAGGCCACCGGAAACTTTCACTTTAAGTGCGACAGAGACGGTAAGCATCGGCCAGTTAGGATCTTAATCGTAGTTTATAAGCGAGAGGATCAAAGGTCACATCGTACGAAAACCCTCGTCACTATGATTTCAAGGGCATTTTATTTTTTTATCGATCTTCTGGGTCTCGTAATCGGATGAAAATGTAACGGTCGATTAAGTAATTGGTCACTGTTTTTTTTTTATCCTTTTTGCAACAGAATTGCTGAAGGAAGCAAACGCGGAACTGTTTTTCGGAGGTTGCCTGGTGAAGACGCGCTTCAGGGACAGGACCCGCACTCTTCTGGGTCCTTTTTCAATCACCGCCAAGGGCAACTCGATTTGGGAGAACTGGAACATCTTCTATCCCTTTCCGCAGACCATGTTCAAGCTCAGCTCGGACACGGTGCCCGTTGCCGTGGACCAGGAACACCTCACCTGCCTCGAAGTCGTGGCCGAACACGTCCGGGAACATTTCGGAGGAGCCGCCAAAGATCCTTCTCGTAATCTTCCGACATTTCCGTTTTCGTCCATCCTCCCGTTCGCATCCAGAAAAAATTCTTTTTCCGGACAACAACATCAGCAACAAGTGTGGCAGGACGATCTTCGGATCGGGGTGTTTCAGTACACTCAAGATGCCGGTGAGTACGAGGCCCTTTGCGTCAAGTCCTGAATTTTTTCGGCGTGAGTTTTACCCTAAGTTTTATCCCTCTTCGACTCTCGAAGACGATTTGGGGTTGATGCCGTGCACCAACGAAATCGTGTTCTGCAAGGAGCACGGCGGTCATCCGGCAAGCATGACGTGGCGATATCCGCAACCGCGAGCCTTGATCCGCACGGAAATCCATCCCGTGCCGTTCCGCGCGGCCAGCGAAACGACAAATGCAAATTGGGACGAAGAAAAGGTTGAGGTGAGTATTAAAATAATGACAAAACTGGACTCGAAATATTGAAATGCCGTCCGAATTGGATTATTTTGGTCCTTTGATTTGCAGGTCCAATGCGCCCTCCAGTTCTGGGACGTGCTCCACTCGTGTTTCGTAACGTACCGCGTGTTTCACCTTTCCGAAACCGAACACAGGGTCCTCGACTTGCCGCCCGGAGACGCCGAGTCGTGCAAGGATTTAGCCATTTCTCACATGTGGAGGGTCGTCATGGATTACACGGATCCGGACGAAACGTAGGAGACCCACGGTCCCAAACCCCTTTTTACAATACATTTCGAATTTCCGTTTTTATATCCTTTTTAGTTACGGAGATTGTTTCCTGCATCGCGGTTTGGTCTCCCCGTTGGCCCTCGCCGCCTGCATGAGAGTCGATTCGTGTTTCAACGCGCTCTTCATACCGTGTTTCGAATTTCTCGTAGATTTCGAACTCGTCAAAATCACGCTGAGCAACTACTTTCCCAGAACGTCCGCCGTTACCGGAGGTGGGTTTTCTAAAATTTTTGTTCGGAAAAATTGTGTCCCCTCCGACGCAAGCTTTCGGCGTTTAAACCCGAGGCATTTTCTTTTTGTTTCGTTCAGGTTATGTTCCGTGTTTGATGCCTTACGAATTGGACGCAACGAGACCGGAATATCAGGAGTTTCTTACTTTTTGTATCGAAAACACTTCGGTTCGAGGAAGGCATTGGAACAAATCGTGCAAATTAGAGGTTCGTGAACTTAATTCGGAAATTTCTTACTCAAATTTTACCGAAAACTAATTTTCATTTTTAACAACTATTTTTATTTTTTCTCGACTTAGATCGAGAGCGTGTTTTTCTCCGAGCTTTTGGACTTTAAGTTTCTCGTCCTTCAATCCCTTTTGGAACCCGTGTCGGTCAAAGCCCAGATTTCGGTAACGCAAGCCGAGGACAAGGTAACGTGCCCTTGTTTATGCCCTTTGCTCGTGTACTCGAAAACACGAGTGCTCGTTCGCCGTTTTAAATATTTCCGACTTTATAGTTTTTAGTTGCCGAAACGTCGGTCGATGTCGGCGCGCTGCATTTGCGGTTGGGGCAGTCGAGTATTCACACGCTTGCTTTGGGCCTCAAGGCGTGGAACGCGGTAATTTTGGAGACCCTTTCCTTTACATTTTTATCGCTGTTAACTAACGCTAATCCGGCTTTTCGTTCGTTCGTTAGACGGAGGAAAACAGAAACTGTTATTTGATGAACTCTTACGTCATTTGTAACGGCACTCAAGAAACTTTGAGGTTTGGGCAGGTTAGGGAACTTTTTATATTTTTGTTGTTGTCGTCGTCGTTGTTGTTGTTGTTGTGATTGGTTTGTTTATTTGTTTGTTTTTTGGCAATAGGTTGACACCGACGAGAGTATAGCGATACGGAAACACCAGGCGCACGCGTACAGCTGGAGAACGCACAAGTCGAAGCAGGCATGTCTGGGGCCCATGCTCCATTTCAGGGTCTTTGGTGCACGGAGAGCGAAGGAAATCTGCATGGGACCTCCACTTGAAGGGTGTTTAGGGTTAGGCG